>JAQQSO010003975.1:0-13156 GCA_028658305.1 Pachyuromys duprasi | reverse complement strand
CACACACACACACACACACACACACACACGGACTGTGTTGGTTTTCGGTGGAAGTGATTGCTATGTGCCTGTTGTATGCCCACCGGGTCTTTCTCTGACTGGCCCGTGGACTCAGACAGGGACTGAGGTGGTTATTGGCTGACCCACAGTGTGCAGGTCAGTCAAAACGGTATGCGGTTCCTCCTCAATCTGGCCCAGAGGCTGTGAGACCCAGTCTGGTATTGGGGCTGCAGGCGCCCAGCGCTGCTGCTCATTCAGATCAGAGCTGTGCACTGCTGGTCACCCGGAGATTTTTCCGGGGAATAGCTGGGTGTCCCTAGGATTTTCCCGCTTGATTTCCTGCCGTAGGAGTTCCACTCACCTGGCAATCACAAATGCTGGCGTTTTAGGACCCAGAGTTCAGTCTCCTGGTTGCTGCATTGTTTCTGCTGACCTACTCTTCAGACAAGGTGTCCTCTCCTGTCAGCCATCTTGGATCCACCAATTTATTTATTTTTATATCAATCACAGGTTAGGTATTTTGCATCCCAGGTGTAGCCTCCTCCCTCAGTCCCTCCCACCCTCTCACTCCCTCCCTCATCTCCCTCCTCCCTACCCCCTCTAAGTCTAGCAACAGGGGAGGACCTCCTCCCCTTCCATCCAACCCCAGCTCATCCTGTCTCCTCAGGGCTGGCTGCAATGTCCTCCCCTGGGATCTAGCCAGTCTGTCACTCCCCGGCTTGTATGGGGGAGGGTCAAAGAGTCAGCCATCAAGATCATGACAGTAACAGTCCCTGTTTCCCTCACTAGGGTCTTCAGTCCGATAATGAGCTATCATGGGCCCCATCTGAAAATCTGTGCACGAAATTTTATTTTTATTCATCTATACATTTATACACTCTATATTAACTTTAAGTCAGTCACCATGATATATGATAGAGAATAAAAATATTTCCATTTACTTTCCCTTGACACACTATCTTTGTGAACTTCTAGGATATCAATAATAAATATAATTTTATTTGGCTCAGTATATGTAATTTTTATTGGCTGATAAAACACCGCTCTTTAAAATTAGCATTATTATTTACCATAATATGATTAACTGCAGTATTATATATATATATATGATTAAATAAAATGATAATATTCCTGCCTCTTCTTGAAAATCACCCATGTCTTTCCCTTTCTTACTCTCTTTCAACTTCATGGCTTCTATTCTTTTAATTATTATTTTGTTGTTGGTGGTAATGGTGGTGATGGTGGTGGTGGTAGTGGTGTGTGTGGGTTTGTGTGTGTGTTTTGATTCAAAATTATATAAAAAAAATATTCTCAGTCTGCATAGTGTTACTCATATGCTATAAATGTTTTGAGGGCTGATCATTTGGTGGTATTGGGTAACTAATTGCTGCACTTTCACTTGGGAAAGATTGTTTGCCCCACTCTAAAAAAGATACCTTAGTTTTCTGTAGATTTTGTCTATGCTGAGGTTTTCTGAGCTTTCCCCTCTCTATGTTACATTTCTATTGCTGTAGTCCTTGTTCACCTTAGGCTTTCATGTTTAAGCAGCCATATTTGTGAGACTTTGTGGATGTGGTTTCTCTGAGATTTCTAAGAGACATGTTCTCAAAAGACACTCCCTGCTCCTAGAGCAATCACAATCTTTCTCCCTTTCTTCTGAAATAATCCCTGACATACCTACCATTTCCCTTCCAACTCTAAATCTTTTTATTTAATAACCCACTAAGTTAATCATTGCTGCCATATGACAATGTATCAGGAAGTGTCCACTGAGGCATAGAAAACCTACCCGTGCATTCACCTTATCAAAATTTTCCTCAGCAGCCATCCACGGCCATTCACTCCTCAGCTACAGGTGGCTGGTAAGAATACTCTTCTAGAAATTCTGGAATTTTTAGCTCTTTTGATCTCAAATAGGGCTTGTGTGTAATCACTTAATTCATAAACCCATTTGTAACAGCCGTGTTGTGTCAAGGGATCATGCTTCTCAGCTTCCCTCCATCCTCCAGATCGTTCTGCTCCCTCATCTGTGATGTTGCCTGAGCCTTGCAGGGAGGAGAGGTGATACAGATGCTCTAATGTTGCTGAGGATCCGCAGTTAATTGGTTTCCACATTTGAAATGTCTTCCTGTGGAGTGGGCCTCAAATCTAATCAAAGTGCTGCAGCTATCTGAACATGGCAAGCTCTCTCTCCCGCTCTCAATACGCCCTCTTCCTCCAGCTTCCTTTTCTTTGACTTCATGTTCTCTATGTGAATTAGTTATGTTAAGTCTTTTGTTTCCACCAAAACTTTGCTTATCTTTCTAGTAACAGTATATTTGCTACAAAGTGGCAAATACCCACACATTAAATCTTTGGAATTACTGTTGTACTCTGGTTATTGTTTTGTATTGTTTGTCTCACATGACACATCTCAAAATCTATACTTTATTATGACAATATGTCTCCCACTTTCAGCCAAAGATAATTCCAATATATTTTTATTTTATTGGAAAAAAATTCTGCAGTGCAGTATATGTTGGGTCCAGTTTTAATTTTTAGAATAATATTCATTGTTACATTTTCCTCCCTGGATTTTCATTGTTTTATCTTCTTTCCTGATCAATTCTGATACTTGTGTTTCCTGACAGCTCCTATAGAGTGGGAACTCTTCTAGATTAATGGGGCACTTCCACAAAGCTGTCAGAAAATACTGTAGATCAACCTTTCTTTAAAATGGCTGTAGAAATGATGTGATTTGAATTAGTCGATTACCTATCCCAGGTACCAGTTTATGTTGGCAAGTAAAAATAAATATGTGATAGTTTTCCACAAAATGATCTTTCATGACAGTTACTCATGAATTTTGATAAAGGTATATGACAATCATTTTTGTCTTGGTTATTTTTTTAATACCAATTTAAAATTTGTGATTACTTACAGCCATTTTATACTGTATGTATCCTGCTTCTCCACTTTCAAGTATTTATTTTCATTTGAGACTACATATTACATTTTGGATGGCGTTTTGCTATTTCCCTCTCTATTTAACAACAAACATGCCCAGTTTAGGAGAATGTACATTTTAAACAAACTAAAGAATTTGTACATCAGTCTACAAAGAGTAGGTTTATAATATAGTATTTTGAAAAACTAAACTGTTAGTTATTTAATTCTACAACATAAATATCTTTATTTTTTCATGTCAGGGAGGCACTGTAGATATATATTATTATTATTATTATTAGAAAAAATAGCTAATTTTCCTGAAAAGTACGTTAGCCATATTTCCATTATTGAGGGATTCAAAATTATAAACTAAGTCAAAATAGTTTTAGTTCATTATTTTATTGCATCAGATATTCATTCTTTGCTATTGACTAGATGTTTTAACACATAGATTTAAAAGATTCTTCATTAGACAGAAAGTGTTAATTCTGATATTAAGGAGATACAGATATTTCCACAAGTCAACACTCATCATCTCATAAAACAAATACTGGCTTCAATATTGTTCTCTGTAGCTTTCAAGTTCCCAATGACAGACAGAGGCTCACATTTCACTGTCTCCAAAGCAACAGGGGCATCAAGTTATACTATCAAAGTTCATGGCTTAATAAGCAGGTAAAGTAGACAGTGTTTATATCTTTATGCCAATTCATTATTTACTTTCTGTTACACAGTGATTCTCTTGATAGAACAGATTAAAGAAGAGCATTCATGCTTGACTTAGAATATTCTAAATATGGTTTGTAAAATACCCTCTGCAAAATACCCTACTATTCTCTGGAGAAGATGGTCTTGAAGGATATGACTGTTGACCACATATATTCCTGTATTTGCTTCCCTTCATTTCTCTTAAGACAGTTTATTAAATTGTGTACATTTTCATTAATATTCATACATGTACAAGTTTGTGTGTGAGTATAATATAATATATGTTTGTGTACTTATATATAAAAGTATTTATTGAAATAATTCAAAGCACAGAAAACTCAAAAGACCTACAATATACATATAAACTGGAGAGTAAAAAATTCAGTAACTTTTTAGTCCAAGAAGCTGATCACCTAAAAATAAATGAACAATGATCTTTTTGAAGACACTAACTAAAGACCTATAAGCTCCTTGTTAAATTTATTGTATGATTCCTCTTTTAATATTGAATCCTGATATCCATAGCAATGGCAATACATCCAAAAAGAGTTGTCAGCTTGCATAGCTCTTAGAACTTACTTCTTTTACCACTTTTTATTCTGCCTATCCATCATTCACATTTTAAAATTGTAATGAATCTGTCCTCAGTTCAAATCCACATGCAAATAATATCTGAAAACACCTCTCAGTTACATCTAGACATATGCTTAAATTTATTTTAGGCATGACTTCATATGGTATAGTTGATAAAAAATAACATTCCTAACATACATCTTAAGAAGACAATCCTTACTGATGAGCATAGGGTTTTTCCAGGATTATCTCTGAAATTAGCATCAGTGCCAAGAAAACATAGAATTCTTCATTTAAAATCCATTGTCATTACTAATTTGGTTTCTTTCTTGTAAAAGAAATAGAGAGATAAAGTACTTATAAATATAGTAAAATAATGTTTTGGATAAAATTATAATAATGTTGATAGACAATTTAATAGTTTACATAGATTTTTGTTATTACAGTGTCTCCTCATATATAAATCTTCATGTTCCAATGAAAAAAAATTATTCCATTTTGTACCATATGTGATGAAACTCTTTTTTCCTCATTTATTCATTTCATTAAATTTTATTTTATGCTGAGTCCTATGACTAGTGAAAGTGAACAGATATAAAAATGACACAGTTGTGAAGACTTTTAATCAGTAAAGAGAGTTTTTTATTCAAACTATCAGTTTTTGTACTAGTTAAACAATGACATATATAAGGGCAAAGCAGAAAATAAGAAGTGCCTGAATAATCTGGATGGTTTAAAAATGTTTTGTGTGATTGTGTGTGTGTACATACTTTTGAAAAGAATGGATAACTGAGTAAAAATGTGAAACATGGCAAAATGTAGCACACTAAAGAAAAATAAACATTAAACGCTTATAACATGTGACTTAAGATGTATAAGTGTCTAGATATTGACTAGATAAATCAACCTGTGAAGACATCATATCCAAAAGGGAGTTATTATAACATTATATAATAAACAATGAAATTTTGTAAGAACTTGAGAATGATAAAGAGATGAAAATTGTTAAGGACTGTACACACTACGCAGAGAAAGAGTTTTACTAACGGAGTCGACGTTCTTCTTAAGATAAGGCACAACAGCAAGGCAAAGGCTTCAGTGACATATTTAATAGCAGTGAAATAATCAACAGGGGTAACTAAACTTGACTCACAGGTATTTAAGAGAGATTTAAATAACCTACATTTCAAAAATTAAAAGTTACTGGGAAAAGATTTCACCAACCCTACATCTGACAGAGGGCTAATATCCAGAATATATAAAGAACTGTAGAAGATAAACAACAACAAACCAAGTAATCCAATTAAAAATTAGGGAACAAAGCTAACAGAGAATTCTCAACAAAGGGTCCTTAATCATACAGGGAATACAAACTAAATCAACCCTGAGATTTCACCTTACACCAATCAGAATGGCTATGATCAAAAATTCAAGTAACAGCACATGCTGGAGAAGATATGGAGAAAGGGGAACCCTCTTCCATTGCTGGTGAGAATGTAACCTTTTACAGCCGCTTTGGAAATCAATCTGGCACACTATCAGAAAATTAGGAATGATGCTAATTCAAATTCCAGCTGTACCTTCTGGCTTAGCTTCTTTAGGTGCACAGATTTTAGTATGTTTATACTATATGTCTAATACCCACTTATAAGTGAGCATATATCATGTGTGTCTTTCTGCTTCCTGGATACCTCCTTCAAGATGATCTGTTCTATATCCAATTATTTGCCTGCAAATTTCATGATTTCCTTGTTTTTAATTGCTGAGTAGTATTCCATTGTGTAAATGTACCACAATTTCTGTACTCATTCCTCCATTGAAGGACTTCTGGGTTATTCCAGGTTCTGGCTATTGTGAATATAGCAGATACAAACATGGTTGAACAAATGTCCTCGTTATGTACTTGAGCATATTTGCGATATATGCCTAGGAGTGGTGTAGCTGGATATTGATGAAGAGCTATTCCTAATTGTCTGAGAAAGCACCAGACTGATTTCCAAAGTGGGTTGTAGCTGGTACAACAATACAGAAGGGTTTCCCTTTCTCCACATCCTCTCCAGCATGCATTGTCACTTGAATTTACAATCTTAGCCATTCTGATTGATGTAAGGAAAAATTTCAAGGTTATTATAGATTTGCCCTAAGTAAGATCAATCTTCACCCAGAAAGACAAATGGTATAGACATTAGAAGAAGGAGAAAACAAGAAACAGGAAAGTAGCCTACCACAGAGGGCCTCTGAAAGACTCTACCCAGCAGTATATCAGAGCAGAAGCTGAGACTCATAACCTAACTTCGGGCAGAGTGCAGAGAAAGTTATGAAGAAAGGGGGAGAAAGTCCTGGAGAGGACAGGATCTTCACAAGGAAAGCAACAGAACCAAAAATCTGGGCACAGGGGTTATTTCTGAGACTGATACTCTAACCAGGGACCATACATAGAGAAAACCAAGAACCCCTGCTCAGATGTAGCCCATGGCAGCTCAGTATCAATGTGCGTTCCCTAGTAAGGGAAACAGGGACTGTGTCTGACATGAACTTAGTGGCTGGCTCTTTGATCACCTCCTCCTGAGAGGGGATCAGCCTTACCAGGCCACAGAGGAAGACAATGCAGTCAGTCCAGTGAGACCTGATAGGCTAGGGTCAGATAGAAAGATAGGAGTTCCTTGCTCATCAGGGTACTAGGGAAGAGGCATAGGGGGAAAGAGGGAGGATGGTTGGGACTAGGAGAAGACAAGTGAGAAGGATACAGGGGTGATATAAGGTGAATAAAATGTAATAAATAGATAGATAAATTGATGAAAACAATTAGAAGTTAGAAAACATATTTCTAAAATATTGGCAAAATAAGTTACCGATTACATAACAAAATACATACAGTTCAAATACCAACATAATAAATCTAAAAGCTGGTATAGTGTTGATTACACAGGATGGATATAAAAAGTTTATACACATGATTATATCACAAAAAGAAGAAAGATACGTTTTTCTTCTTGATGCTATTTTATCAGATTTCAAAAGTGTATGACCAGTTTTAATGGAGCATGTTGCACTTTATTTGAGAATAGTAAATTTTGGCAGTATTTGTTTATTATTTATTTATTACAATTTATTCACTTTGTATCCCTGCTATACCCCACCCACCCACCTTCTCTCTCTTTTCCCCCTATGCCCTTCCCCTAGTCCCTTCATAGGGGAAGACCTTCTCTCCTTCTATCAGCCTATCAGGGCAGTATTTAGAACTTATTTTACATACAACCTATTTTGGCCATGAATTCATAGAACCTATATAAAATGGTATTGCCATCAGGGACTCCCTAAAGGGTTACTTGTCATGGTGTATAATATTTCTTTTTAGCCATGGATAAAGTTAGTTAAGGAAGAAAGATGTCACATATAAAGTCTCTAGCTAGAGTAATGTGTATTCATTAGATATTGTTTATTATGTGTCCTAGAAGAGAACTTGAAAGATAGTTTAATAATTTCTTAGTCCTATTTCCTGGAACAGAGTTACTTCTTGACAGGAGGGTAATATCTTCTCTGTTGTAGGAATACCAAAAAGCAGTATTTCACAATTAGGTTATTGAGCAATGACCTCAATTATTTCCTAGATTATAACCATTTCAGTCTACAAATAACAGCTCTTCTATGAGCACTCAATGCATTACCACTGGTTCTTAATAATATTCCGACTTTAGATTGTTTTTTTTTCAATTGTTAGTCTGTTCCAAAGTGTTATTTTATACAAACGATCCTCATTTTTTCTCCTAACACTTGTGTCTTAATTTCTCTAGTTAGTGCTTGTTTATTCTCTTGCTTTTAAAAAATATTGTTATTATCTGGATAGAGTCTTTCAGAGGTCCTCTGTAGAAGGCTCCTTTACCCTTTCCTGTGTTCTCCTTCTTCCAAAGTCCATCCCCTTTGCCTTTCTGAGTGAGGATTGATCATCTTACCCAGGGTCCTCCTACTTTAGGTGTTCAGATTTTTGTTTAAAAGCAGATAATGAGACTCATAAACAAACTTTGGGTAGAGTGCAGGGAGTCTTAGAAAAGAAGGGGGTTATAACAAGACCTGGAGAGGACAGGAACTCCACAAGGAGAGCAACAGAACCAAAAAAAAATCTGAGCACAGGGGTCTTTTTTGAGACTGATACTCCAACTAAGGACCATACATGGATTATCCTAGAACCCTTGCTCAAATGTAGTCCATGGTAGCTCAGTATCCAAGTGGGTTACCTAGTAAGGGGAACAGGGACTGTCTCTGATATGAACTCAGCGGCTAGCTCTTTGACTGCCTCCCCTGGATGGCAAAACAGCCTTGCCAGGCCACAGAGGAGGACAATGCATCCAGGTAAGTTGAGATCAGATACGCTAGGCTCAGATGAAAGGGGAGGAGGACCTCTCTTATCCCTGGACTTGGAGAGGGGCACAGGAGAAGATGAGGGAAGGGAAGGGGCTACAGCTGGGATACGAAATGAATAATGATATCAATATTATAACTAAGGATTTGCACACATTCTTTTACATGAACTTGTCCAGCTGGAAGGAAAAGTATTTTACCATAACATTTTTTAAATTAAATTTTTATCAATTTTTGTATTAATTACAGTTTATTTACTTTGTATCCCAGCTGTAGCCCCTTCCCTCATTCCTTCCCAATCCCACCCTCCTTCCCTCTTCTCCTCCCTGACCCTCTCTAAGTCCACTGATGGGGAAGGTCTTCCTCCCTTCCATCTGACCCTAGCTTATCAGGTCTCTTCAGGACTGGCTACAATGTCCTCCTCTGGGGCCTGGCAAGGCTGCTCCTCCCTTGGGTGAGGGGGAGGTTAAAGAACCAGACATGAACCAGTTCATGTCGGAGAAAGTCCCTCTTCCCTTAACTAGGGAACCCACTTGTATACTGAGCTGTGATGGGCTATATCTGGGCAGGAGTTCTAGCTTATATCCATTCATTGTCCTTGGTTGGAGAAACAGTCTCAGAAAACACCCCTGGGCCCAGATATATTTAGTCGTTGTGGAGTTCCTGTCTTCTCCAGATCATACTAACTCCCCCTTCTTTCATATGATTCCATGAACTCTGCCAAAGGTTTGGTTATGAGCCGAAGCATCTGTTTTGATACACTGCTAGCTAGAGTCTTTCAGGGGCCCTCTGTGGTAGGACCCTGTCCTATTTCTTGTTTTCTCCTATTTCCAATGTCCATCCCATTTGTCTTTCTAACAGAAGATTGATCATCTTACCCAGGGTCCTCTTTCTTCCTTATCTTCTTTAGGTGTACAGATTTGCATCTCTCTGATGGCTAATGTCATTGAGCATTTCTTTAAGTGTTTCTCTGCCATTCTATATTCCTCTACAGAGAATTCTCTGTATAGTTCTGTACCCCATTTTTAAATTAGATTGCTTGATTTCTTGCTTTTTAGCTTCTTTAGTTCTTTATATATTCTGGATATCAGCCCTCTGTCAGATATAGGGTTGGTGAAGATCCTTTCCCAATCTGTAGGCTGTCATTTTGTTCTGATGACAGTATCCTCAATGGAACCGAATAGAATACTCATAAATAAGTCAACACACCTATGAATACTTGATTTTTGACAAAGAAGCCAAAACCATTTAATGGAAAAAAGACAGCATCTTCAACAAGTGGTGCTGGTCCTACTGGATCTCTACATGCAGAAAAATGAAAATAGACCCATATTTTTAACCCTGCACAAAACTATTTTCCAAGTGGATCAAAGACCTCAACATAAAGCCGGACACATTAAATTGGTTAGAAGTAAACGTTTTGAATAACCTAGAACTCGTTGGCACAGGAGACAACTTCCTGAACAAAATACCTAGAGCATAGGCTCTAAGAGCAACAAGCAATAAATAGGACCTCATGAAACTGAAAAGCTTATGTAAAGCAAAAGATACTGTAACATTTTTTTTTAAACCTGGTCTCCCATTCAGAAAGGCAAAGAGGATGGACATCAAAGAAGGGAGATAACAGGGAACAGGAAAGGAGCCTACCACAGATGGCCTCTGAAAGGCTCTACCCTGCAAGGTATCAAGGCAGATGCTGAGACTCATAGCCAAACTTTGGACAGAGTACAGGAAATCTTATAAAATAAGTGGGAGATAGTATGACCAGGAAAGGACAGGTCTCTCCACAAGGAGAGCAACAGTGTGTTCACAGGGGTCTTTTCTGAGACTGATACTCCAGCCAAGGACCACTCATGGAGATGGCCTGGAACCCCTGCACAGATTTAGCCCATGGTAGTTCAATATATAAGTGGGTTCATCCTAATAAAAACAGGGACTGTCTCTGATAGGAACTAATTGGCCTGCTCTTTGATCACCTCCCCCTGACTGGGGGAACAGCCTTACCAGGCCACAGAGAAAAGCAATGCAGCCACTCTTGATGAGACCTGATAGATTAGGATCAGAGGCAAGGGGTAGAGGACCTCCCTTATTAGTGGACTGGTGGAGGGGAATGGGTGCAAAGAGGGAGGGTGTGTGGGATTGGGAGGGGAAAAGGGAGTGAGCTACAGGGAGGATACAAAGTGAATAAACTGTCATTAATAAAAAAAATAATTTTTAAAATCCTGGTCTGTTCTGATTAAAAATAGAAAGCCCTTAAGTATGACATGTCTTCCCAGCACTCAGTGAGGTAGAGGCAGGGAGATCTCTGTGAGTTCAAGGCCAGCCTGGTCTACAAAGTAAGTCCAGGACATCCAAGGCTATACAGAAAAACCCTGCCTCAAAACATCAAAAACAAAAGTCTTAAGATTTAGTTATTGTATCTAAATACAATTTCTAAATTTGAAATTCAACTTTTATTATTAGACTGTTTTTAAAAGAACATTGTTATAATTCATTGAAAAAAAGTTTCCTTGGCTAAAATTAAACTGACAGAGTGTCATTATAAATGATCTCAAACATTCCAAATATACTGACTATAAAAAGCACAATATTGTATACATTTTAATTTGCTTTCATAATATTTAATGAATAGATATTAGTTTATATGTATTTTAAGTATAATATCAATGCTTACTGTAATCTAATAAGAATTTAATTTCTAGATGAATTGTGCAATAGTTAATATGGAAATATGAAGACATCACCACATTGAAATACTGTGACCATATGTTTGTTAGTATGTATGCCGTCTAATAAGTAACATTAAGTACAATTACCACTGAGAAATATTGACATTAGGATAAGTAAAGTCACAAACATGTAATAGCAGTCCAGTTATTTCTGTTTTTGGCAAACGCAGAAGAATAGTGATTATATGTAAAACAGCAATAATAATACAGCACAATATAAAAGTTTATAATGAGTAGAAAAACAAGTAGTGCTACTTTAACAGAAATGGTTTTAGTGATGAGGTATAATCTTTAGGATTCTGTATATTATGTTCCATGAAAGCACAGACCAACTCAAACCTCCTGTCTTGAATTCCCACACACATTTGAAATTATTCAAGAATCTAGAATTCAAACACAAAACAAAAGAAATACAATAAATTTTGTTTGTTTTTAAGTTAAAAAATAATTTCTATAGAAAATTAATAATTAAAAATCACCATAGAAAATAATTCCCTTCCTATAATACACCAACATTGAATTAAAATGGTAATTTTAGATAGACACGATGGATCCAAGATGGCTGCCACGAGAGAACACTGTGTCTGAGGAGTAGGAGAGCAGAAACAACGCAGCGACCAGGAGACTGAACTCTGGGACCTAAAACGCCAGCATTGTGAGTGCCAAGTGAGCGGAACTCCTACGGTGAGAAAAACAAGTAGGAAAACCCTAGGGACACCCAGTTATTACCTGGAGAAATTTCCCGGTGACCAGCTGCACACAGCTCTGATCTGGACGAGCGGCCATGCTGGGTGCCCACACCCGCCATTGTAAACTGGATCACACAGTCTCACAGGCAGTCTCCCTGCTAGCTTACACTGCACCCGGGTTCTGCTTCAACCCGCGAGTGTGCTGCTGGCTCGGACCGATCATCGGAACCACACCAGACTGAGTGGATTGGGGGACCATTTTGACCAGACCGCACACTGCTGGGGGCGAGCCTAACGCTTCCTCCAGCAAAAACTCAGTCAGTGTGTGAGTCCACCAGCGGATCTGGGAGGAACCTGAGTTCTGCCTCAACCCACAGGTGTGCAGCGGGCATGAACTGATCACCAGAACCACCACAGACTGAGTGGAATTGGGGATCATTTTGACCAGTCCGCACACTGCGGGGGGCGCAAGCCCAACGCTTCTGCCACCAAAAACTCAGTCAGTGTGTGAGTCCACTGGCGGGTCTGTGAGGAACCCGAGTTCTGTCTCAACCCACAGCTGAGAGGATCCTGGGACCATCTTGACCAGACCGCACACTGAGGGCAAAAGCTGCACGTATCTGCCAGCAAAAACCCCAGTTCGACTGTCTGTCCACGGACCAGACAGAAAAGGCCTCTGGCACCATTTCAGACAGCCCTGCATACAGCGGATGCACACAAACCCAAACCCACTGTGTGTGCCCCAAATATCATCTCAGACAGTGGTGCACAGCCCCTGGCACAGAAGGAGGCGCCAAATCTCCATTCCAGGGGAGAGCCCTTAGCAGCAAGCCCAGGGCTGAGTGCACAGTCCCCAGCTGACATCTCAAACCTGGACACTCAGACTCTAGCACAGAGTGAGGAGTAAAGACTACAGACCAGAGGGGTAACCAGCCTGCAGTGCTCACAGCTTCTAGCGCAGAGCATGAAGCTGGGCACACAGAGCCCACAACAGAGATCAACTGAGAGAAAACACACACCACAAACCACCGGAAATCCCTGATCTTCTTGAAGAATACTCCTGACACCAGAGATTGACAGATTCAGACTGAAGTACAGCCTTAAAGCACAAATAGCTCCCTGATTATATATAAACAAATACCCAGAAATTGGTGAAAGAACTCACCCAAG
>JAQQSO010003974.1:0-13156 GCA_028658305.1 Pachyuromys duprasi | reverse complement strand
TGCCGTCATTTTAAATTTTAATAAAATAGATAATTTCATTACATAGAGTGCCAAGTCCGTCCACTCATTGTTAAAAGTTTTAGAAACATCTTCTATAAAAGCTTAGTATTTGACTGGGAATTAATCGACTATAACATTTCTACAAGTACAGAGTTCCCACCTTCACCTCCATTCTTATTTTGAAAAATACAGAAAAGTACAAAAAATAAGACATGATATCCATTATAACACAACTGAAAATTAGCCAGTATCTCCATATATTTACTTGCAGTTTTTAAGAGAATGAATACTTATATAAAAAGCTGAAGCGCTCCCCAGCCCCTCCCACACTCACCCTCCGCCCTTCCTCACTTACTCTGGCGTTGGTCTGCACCTTCTGATGCATCGCAGACATTTACATACATGTGTGTATTTATACCATAATAAGCCGAGTTTCAAGAAGGAAAATTTCACCTGGCAGAAAGTCACTGTACTGTACGCATCATTCTGAAACTTGAGTTTGCCCACATTACTTCCAGACTCCTTCCAGTTACGCACACGTGTCATTTGTTGCATCTGCCAGATGTCTGCACAATAGTCCACCTAAAATTTTCTCATTCCGTTTCTAACAGGCAATTCAGTCTTAATATTTGGCTACTCTAAATTAAGACCTGGTAAATTTCCTGGTGCCTAACCTCCTGAGCATAAATGCTCATGAGTAGTTCTAAGCATTTTTAAATATTACAAGGAATGTTTTCCCACCCCAATGTCAACCTTGTACAATGTATAGCATTTGCATTCCTGCTTCCAATATCCATATAGTTTACTTTTAGTCTTGAGTATAGTTTGTGTATAAGTTTTCTCCTCAGAGAACAATTTACATCCAAGCATAGTCTTGGTGTTTAGCTGAAGCAATTCTTTTCATACTCTAGATCCTGGTAAATGCATAATTATCATTCTATAATTTCTGTCCTCTTAAAAATCACATAATTTATCTTTGTTTCTTTTAAAACAGCTTACTTATTACATTGGAGTATACCTCCAGATCTATGCTGACAGCAGTAACACGCCTGTTTTCCATTCTCAATTGTGGATAACTGGTTAAAGTTTCAGTACTGTTTTCTTCTCTGTCATGGTTGTTGAGTGCAGGCTTTTAATCATACAAACTTCCCTTCAGTATGACTTCTTCGGTGTTGATGACATTTTATGTTAAATATTGGGCTGATTTATGATGCTTAGCCTCAGAATAAGGAGATGATGCTCTATGACATGTAAACCCTTCACGAGCACTTGCCCAAACTGAAGGTATTCACAGACTGCTTAATGAGTATGAATTTTCTGGTGTCTAATGTGATGAGACTTCTGGCTGAAAGCCTTTCCACACTCACTGCATTGGTAAGGCTTTTTACCTGTGTGTATTCTCAAATGCAGGGCCAGGGTTGAGAACTGAGAAAAGGCCTTCCCACATTCATTACAACCGTAGGGTTTCTCACCTGTGTGGCTCCTCACATGCACTGTTAGAGATGAACTCTGAGAGAAGGCTTTTCCACACACATTGCATTCATAAGGTTTATCGCCTGAATGAATTCTCACATGCACAATAAGTGATGTTCGCTGAGAGAAGGCTTTTCCACATTCATTGCATTCATAGGGTTTCTCTCCAGTGTGAATGTTTTGATGCTTTATGAGGTACTTTTTTTGGCCAAACGCTGTTCCACATTCATTACATTTAAAGGGCTTCTCACCAATATGAATTTTCTCGTGCTCAGTAAGATTTGATTTGCCGCTAAAGGTTTTCCCACACTCCTTACATATGAAGGGCTTCTCTCCTGTATGAGTTCTCTGATGTCTGATGAGGTTTGACTTCTGAATGAAAGCTTTCCCACAATCTTTGCACTCAAAAGGTTTTTCTCCAGTGTGAATTTTCTGATGGGTAAGCAAGTTTTCCTTCTGGCTAAAGGACTTTCCACAATCATTACACTCAAAAAGCTTCTCTCCAGTGTGAGTGTTCTGATGCTTAATGACATACTGTTTTTGGCTAAAGGCTTTTCCACATTCGTTACATTCAAAAGGCTTCTCTCTATTATGAAAATGCTCGTGCTCTGTAAGATTTGATTTGTGGCTGAAGAGTTTCCCACATACTTTACAGGCAAAGGGGCTTCCCCCACTTAAAATTAACTGCTGACTGAGGTGTGACATCTGAATGGAAGCTTTATCACATTCACAAGGTTTATCTCCAATATGAAATTTTTGATGAATGAAGGCTTACTCTTAGCTGAGGATATTTCCACATCTCTTAAAGTTCTAAGGCTTCTGTGTCTAACTTCTCATTCAAATGCAGAGTAAAGGACAAAGTATGAGAAACAAACCTTTCTTCCCAGTATAAATTTTACTAACAGTCAATGTTGTTTTTGCAAATTTCACTTGTTTTTCTCCACCGTGAATTTTCTGCTGTTGAGAGAGCTGTCATCTAGCTAATGGCTTTCCAGTATTCCTGAGAAACACAGGGCTTCCTCTCAGCATGACTTCTACGTACAGTGAGATGGGATACTTAGGTAAACGGGACACTTAGGTAAACGCTTCCCCGTGTTTGGTAAGTTCACAGGCTTTTCCTCTAGTCTGCTTGCTCCACTAATGCAGCAGTTTTTAAACTGCAGGCATTTCCACACTGGAGTCTACTTATAGAAATTCCTACCAGGAAAAGTAGACTATGTAGAGGATTTCCAAACTGTGTACAGTGGATGATTCTTTCCCATACAACTTTCTGTTTAAATCTAAACTGGGTTTTGAGCTCAAAGCTTGAAGCTTTGAAAACTGTATTGCCTTTTTAAAAGCGAAGTCTCTTCTGAAAAAAGAAAAAGAAAAAGTCTGTGAGCAGAGAAAAGATTATTCCAATTTTCTTGCATTCACCACTTCCCTTAGTGGACTCAACCAACCTCCCAGATCTTGGTGGCACTCTATGTATTTGTCACTCCTCAGCTGCTTCTACAACAGATCACAAATAAGCGTTTAAAGGAACACGAGCGATATACAGCAAGCACTCAACAACAATCATCACTACTCATAGGTTAGAATTACTTCGCTTTCATGGTACTAGAAGTGCAAGTTTCCAAGAGAGAGAAGCAACCAATAATCATACCCACTATGACACCGATGAGCCATAACAACCACCAACATGGGAAGACAGCGGCACTCAGACCTTGGTGGTAACCAACAGCCGTCTAACTGTCTACCTTAAGTAAGGCATGCTCAACAGGAGAGAAATAATGTCTGACACCGAGCCAACTACCTGCGGCCAGTGGGAAAACCCATCACTGCCACTCTCCTAAACCAACCTGTTTCTATCCTTATATCCAGTTAGGTGTGGCTTTCACCTCTCACCAAAAAAGCTTCTCTTTACAAGAGTCGGGAACCATCACAGAAGTCATCACACACCAACCACAACTGGTCAAAATGCGGACAGAGAACAACTGATTGTGCCCCAATAGCCACAGCCCTTGCACCTAAAGCTCCAGGAACATCAGGGAAGAAGGGGTGGAAAAAGAGACAGAGGATCAGAAAAAATGTGAGATTGTGTCTCCTAGAATTGACAGGGAAACTGTCTTTACCTTTGCTACTCAACAATATGAGCTCCTAAAACAGCACTTGAGCAAGCAGAACACCAACAGACAATGCTAACATGAAAGCACTACAGGCAACTAAGGAACGCTGAGAAGAGAAAACAGTCATCCCCTCTCATTGGCCATCCAATTCCACTTGGTGACCCCTGAAATCATATACATACCAGGAACACTAGATGAACTGAGTGCACAAATACACATTAAAGAGGCCATGAATCTGAGAGGGAGCAAGGGACAGGAAATGGGAGGGCTAAAGAAAGGGGAGAATTATATAATTTAATTTATACTTACTCCCTTATGAGCAATAAATTTTCAGATTTTTACTATGTAGCTCATAGGCATAATGTTTGCCTAACATTCATGAGGTTCTAAGTTAAACCCTCAGCCACGAAAACAAACAAAAACCAAATGTGACAGGTTTGTGCACCCCATAACCCCAGCATGTGGAAGGCGGTGGCAGGGTAACCCTCTTTTTGCACAGGAAGTCCAAGACTACCCTGAGCCACAAGACACCCAGTCTCAAAACACAAACAAAACGCTGCTGTGTGTGGGGACTGTGCTTAGAGATTGTGATAGCTCATATTCCAGAATGAAAAAATTCCATGCGATCTATATTTCTAAATTTTGAGAACCATGAGAAAATCCAAGTTAAAAAAGCACAACATATTCAAGAGTATATGCTTGAAAAAAATGTTTTCCTAGTTAAGAAATCAGTAAATTGAATAACACTGACAAATTATTCAATAAAATGACTACACAAAAATAACTATCACTCAGCTAACACAAGTTCATAAAGAACAATTTGCAGGAGCTAGTTCTTCTCCGGATGGAAATCAGGTTGTTAGGCTTTGTGGCAAGTGCCTTTACCCAGGATCTATCTCACTTTTCAAAAACGCAAATCGTAAGGTTCAAAGCATAAGGGGCTTATTTGAGGAAGCTTATAAAATGTAGCTACCAAGAAGACGCAAATGTCAAAAAAGCAAACTGGTTTGTACTACAAAATAACAGAAGAAACTGAGAGACTTAAGTATCTATAAACAAATGGAATGAAGGATGGTGGAAGAAAAGATTGTACAAAGACACTCAAACTCTAAGAGTCCTGAGATTGGCGGCACGGGCTTAGAGTCCCTCAACATAGGAAGGTGGGGTGTGTGTGAAGGGTCATCCTGGTTATGTAAGTGAATTTGAGGCCAGCTAGGGTTGCATGCTACTGTTTCCAAAAAAGGCAATTAAGAGTGTGAGGAACAGAGCTGAATGGTGGTACACACCTTTAATTCCAGCACTTGGGGAGGCAGAGGTAGGTGGACCTCTGAGCTCAAGCCCAGCCTGGGCTACAGATTTCTAGAACAGCCAGAGCTACACAGAGAACCCTGGGTGGGGGAGTGGGACTGTGCTCTAAGGACTGAACTGGTGAAAGGCAGACAAGACAGGTTACATTATAACTGGTCAAGAACAGGGTCTCCTTACTAAAAATGGCACCTTACACTTGCCATTTGCTTGTAGAAGTTTAATGACAAATTCATAGGATACACCAAAGAAACACAATAGTGGAGGAAAAAAAACACTCCAAAAGAAAAAAAATAGGATAAAACTGATTAAAGGAAATAATCAAAGAACAGAAACTACTTTCTCTGTCTTCTTTCTTACTTTCTTTTGTTGTTGCTGTTCTGAGACAGGGTCTTGGCTGTGTAGTTCTGACTGATGTATAATTCTCTAAGTAGACCATGGTGGCCTTGAAGTTACATGGATACTTTTGTCTTTCCCTCACACATGCTGGGATTATAGGCATGTGTCATCACAACCAGAAATGTTTGGAAGGGAAGTGGAGGCAGGTTCTCATGTAGCCAAAGATGAACTTAAACTTGCTATGTAAGGGGGCCACGGCCTCTGGGTCTTTCTGCCCCTGCCTTCCCAACACAGGTACGCAACATGGTATGTATCTAGTTTGAAAAGGTCCACCTGGTACTTTGTAGTGTGTTTTATTTTGTGTGCCTGATCCTTTAAAGAACCCTATACCCTTCAGTATCAGTTGGCTCTTAAAGTTCTAGGAACAGGAGAGTATATAAAAAGCCAGCAGAGGTGAGAGATTGATAGGATCCAGCTGGCAGAAGAGAAGGATCAGAGAAGACAGCTGGTGCAGGAAGAAAGGAGAGAGTAGGGCTAGAGAAGAGGTTGAGCAGAGTGAAAATAGGGCCGAGTTGAACGTGAATTGAGCCAGCAGAGAAGAGAAGACAGTTGGTGACAGCTGAGCCAGCAGAAGCTAAGCCAAAGAAGTTATTTTTTTAATATATGAAAGAGGTTTATTAGATGGAGAGAGAGAGGAGGAGAGAGCGAGACATGATAGGGGAAGGGAGGAGGGTGCCCCACAGAGAAAGGACAGTGGGGGAGTGAGAGAGTAAGAGGACAAGAGGGGCAAAGTTCAAGAAGAGACAGAAGAACCCATACAAAGTAGCAAAAGTAGACAACAAAGACAGAAAAAAGAAAACCATAAAGCTACAGTACTTGAACAGTGAATAAACTCAATACATTTAGCCTATGATTATGATCTTTTCTAAAAAATTATGTTTGGGGTTTTGCTGACAAAATATCTCCCAGGTTAGACTTGGACTCCTGATTCTTTGGATCCTATGACATTTTTCATGATCATGCAACTCATGACATAATCAAAATAGAAAGTATAAATATTTTCAGAAAGTAACATGCTATTATTGAATAGACAGAATGACCTACACTCAGAATGACATGAAATGACCAAAAAATATGGAGATTGGTGAGATGGCTCAGTCGGTAAAGGGACAGCCACGCCTGACGACCTGAGTTTGGTCCCATGAGTCTATACAGTGATGGAAGAGAACCAACTGCTTCAAGTTGTCCTCTGACCTCCACACACATGCTGTAGTGCACATAACTGCTCAAAGACACACAAAATCAACACAACAAAACACATTCACAGAGGGTTGGGCCTATACCTCAGCAGTGAAGAGCAACTGTTGCTCTTGCAAATGTTAGACAAGGTATATTCCTGGGGGCAGGTTTTGAGATTGCAAAGGCTCACACCAGGCCCAGGCTTGTGCACTGCCTGGCTGACTTTCTTTCTCTCTGCCTCAGTCTTGTGGATAAGATAAAAGTTCTGAGCTGCTGCTCCAGCGTGTCATGCCTGTCTGTCTGCACGAATACTCAGAGTGGTCACGGATGCACCCTCTGAAACTGTAAGCAAGCTCCCAACTTCAAATGCCTTCTTTAATGAGTTGTCTTGGTCATGGTGTCTCTTCATGGCATTGGAAAAGCAACCAAGACAGAAACCAGAATCCACACTGGACAAGAAACGCCTAAATCTTGACTAATATAAAAGCACAGGTGGCTGTTCCTGTGACTCAGGGCAGTGTCTGGCCGACCGGCTCTGCACTCAATCCCCAGCGCTGTAACAATAATGATAACAGCAATTCAGGGCAGCAGCTATTTACAGTAAATTCTAAATAAACACAAGGATGTGCCCATCTCAATATTATTTAATAGAAATAATAACACAGTATGCTAAGCTAAGAATAAAGAGGCAGGTGCAGTGGTGCAAGCCTGTAACCCAGCAGGCTGAGGCAGAGAGTTTGAGGCCAGCCTGGTCTACACAGTGAGTCCCAGTGAGCCACAAGTAAATAACGTTAACAGAGAAACCAAAAGCCTTCAAATATTCCAGTAACTATTATTTCATTCACTGTAGTAACTTAGAAGAAAAACCACTTAGAGACCAATATTGCAAGACATTTCTCAAATGTTTAGAGCTTGTATGATCTGGCGCCTAAAATAGGGAGAGTATAAATTCAAAGTCGGCCTGGGCCACACATATGCTGACACTGTGTCTCAAGTAATAATGGTAACAGTAATAAAGAACGCCTGTGTGAGAACATTTTAAAGGCTGTTGAAATGGTTGTTATGCACAGCTGACAACCTAAGTGCAGTATCCAGAACTCACAAACACGGAAGGAGAGCACCAATTTCAGAGCCTTGTCCTCTGACCCCCACATGTACACCATGGCACCTGTGTGCTCAGCTACACACCATGCACACAGTGATATTTTAAAAATGTAAACACTTAAAACTCCAAATGACATCTGAGCAAAGCACATGCTCATGGACAGGAGTGTCTAACATAAAGCTCTCTCTCTCTTAACTATTTTATAATTTTAATACAATCTCAATAGCAATTTTTAGAGGGGCATTTTCCTCCCCAGAATTAGACAAGCCAATCCTAAACTCTACATGAAAAACAAACAAACACCTAACCCTAATCCTAGCTACTCGTGGGTCTGGGAGGAAAAGCCGGAGTACAGTAGCACACCTGGCTTATTGTGTGCGTGCTGGGGCTCTACAGTAAGGCCCTCATGCTGGCACCGCAGGCACTTTACTTAAATGAACCAGCCATACAGCCCCTCCGTAGTTTCTGTACAAATAAAAATGAACCCACCTTAAGGCCTGAATGTATGTACCCTTGGGTAGGGACGAATCCTCTCCCATTTTCTAGGAATCTTAAATCAGACGATTAACTTTTTTACAAAGAAGTTACTGCAGCCCTGTGAATTTACTTTATCAGTTGTAATTCTGCCAGGTGCACTTCAATAAACACCGTATGAGGTTTTTAGCAATACCCACCAAATGGTGTATGTGACTACTGCACAAACAATGAAGGGAAACTCTTTGGCAACTCCACACATGTGCTCTGGAATGTGCCTTCCTTCCTGGGTGCCCTTTTTCCTCTTAAACCTTAAGATTTTTAAATCTGTATTAAAAATATCTCAAGGATCGTGGCTCAGTTGGAAGACTGCTTGCCAACATACAGAAAGCCATGGGTTCAATCCCTAGCACCACAAAAACTGGCTCTGGTAGCACCGCCCTATAATTCTGGAGCTCTGGAGGTAGAGATGGATCAGCCTGAGCTACTGGTGTGTGTGTATGTATGTATGTATGTATATGTGTGTGTGTATATATATATATATCAGTTCAAAGCCAGCCCGTGCTAAAAGATACCCTGTCTCAAAACATCTTAATAAACTCCAAATCTGGAGCAGGCAAAATCGCTCATCAAATAAAGGTACTCGCTACCAAGCCTGAAATACTGACTTTAATCTTTTCTACCAATATAGGAAAGAGAACCAATTCAGTTGCCCTCTGATTTCCATATGCAGAAGAGAGGAAAGGGAGAAATTATGTTGGTATAATGTTCTTTTGAAATGTATACATCTTACCCTTGTTCATTCAAAAGCTGATTTCTCTCCCCAATTTTTGTTTCAATCCGGACATTGCATTGTGATACTTATTCTAAGCATCCTGTCTCAATTTTGTGTAAACAGGCCAAAATAAAGCAACTAGTCACAATGTTGAGCAAAGGAAAGGAAGCAGGGAGAGGGGGCAGAGCGAGGAGAGCAGAGCTGGAGGACAGATCTTGGAACTACGTGGAGAGATGGACTGGACCTAATACATCACTAAAAGCAAGTATAATGTGGGAAATCTAAATGTTAGTAAACTATGAGGGCTTTGGAGGTTTAGCATGGAGTAACTATTGCCCAGCGTTGTGTTCTAGGTTATTTAAATAGATCCCAGTCTCTGTGTAGTGATTTGGGTATACAGCAGATTAGGACTAACAGCAGCATTACTGAAAGATAATTAATAGTAAATTTTAACAGTGACTTACAACAAGCATACAATATCAAAAATAACAGAATATGTTCTAATTTGACGCCAAAGACTCTTATAGCTGAGTCATGGTTCCTGCAGGTGACTGTGGAGCAATGGCTCTATTCCTGCATCAGCTGACAAAGTGAACACGCTATATGCAGAGGAAGATCCATCGGCCTCTGTCTCCCAAGTGCTGGGATTAAAGGCGTGCACCACCACTGCCATCTATTTAAAACAGCGGTTTTCTTCACTTTGTCTACCAGTGAGAGCTTTTCATAAATGTGAAGGCAGCTGACACCCAAATCTTAACGTTTACCATTAAAGAAAGGCCAAAGCTAGCCATGTCTTTAATGACCACAATAGCAGGCCGTAGTTTCTTCCATATGCCACACAATTCAGAGCTGTACTAATGAAGGAGTTGTAACTTCTATGATCTACCCCCGCAACAACTAAGTTTTCTTCAAAAAAATAAGGAACTTGGGCCGGGGAGATGGCTCAAGAGGGTAAGGGCGCCTCTTCCAAGGCCTTCAACCTGAATTCAACTCCCAAACCCACACGGTGGAAGACAGAACCGACTCCGAGGCTGTCCACACGTGCGCTGTGGTAAGCATGGCCACGCAAATAAATGTAAATTAAAAAAAAAAAAACCTAAAGACGGTACTGTGCCTAGCCCAAACCTACCTTATCCTCCCTAATCCGGGCTTTTCACTGGAATGTCGCTCCTCAAACGCGACTTTGCCTGGCAGCTCTATTAAAGTACCTCAAAAATCAAAAACGGAGACTGAGGCAGGCACCCCGAAACAAACAAATTCCAAGCCAACTGTTTTTTAATTAAGCATGTCAGAGTAATCTGTATTCTACCCCCGTTCATAAACAACCGCGTTTTAGTACAAACGTCTTCTTTTAAAACCTAAACATTTTTATTAAGGTTCACTACACAAATCACAAAATTCCACTGCCTGCCGTACGAAACTCAACACTGACACAGTTTTAAAACGGTTTAGACCTCAGCTTCTCCCCACCCCCTTCCAAGTATTCGAACGAAACGGATGCTCTTCGGGAAGATGGCCCCGTTACAACCTATCGGCACTTTCGACACGGGAGCTACCGCGCAGACGTGACCCTGCACCACCGGTGTCCACACTGCCTCCGCGAAGGTCAGCCACCCATAATCGCACACCCAGCTTCACATCATCCAGCGATTCCTCACAGCAGCTCAAACCCCGCGGCCAAATTCGGTCTCCATCGCTCCAACGCGCCCGAGCCCCCGCCACCGCCCCTCACGAAGGCCCGAGGACCCTAAGCCCACTCCCTCGGGCCCCGCGCCGCGCCACCAAAGATGGCAAACGCTCCCCTCCAGCCTTCCCGGCCCCACCGACCCAGGACGCCCAGATCCCACCTCCTACTTTGGCGCCACGTGGACCCAGAGGCCGCGCTGACCCGCGGACAAAGACCAAAATGTCCACTCACTGCCCTGCGTCTGCGCAATCAGGCAGTGAGCGAGCACTCCCAGAAGTCTCCGCGACGCTCCGGGGCTGGTTCAGTCTATTATCCGCAACACCGCTTTTCCGGCCGTGGACTACATTTCCCACAAGGCATTGCGGGTCGTTTCTCTGCCTTCCACGCGCAAACTTGGCAGCCTCTTCTTGTGATTTGGGGTCACTTGGACCCAAATTAGCTCACCTGGTGGGATGTTTGGAGTGGGGACTTACTCTTTTGAAACTTCACTGGCGGCGTCTCAAAAATAGACCGAACTCAGACTCCAAGGTAAGAGGACGCCATCTTGACCATAGCTGGTGTGGCTCTGAACTACGCTTCCCAGAGTCCACAGCGAGCTGACATTGCAGCCCGTCTATAGCCTTTGCAGAGTCGCTTGCGCGCGCGTTCTGCGGGGACCGAAGGTGAAGAGTCTGAGAGTCCTCGGCGGGGGACTGGGCGTGTCCCGAGCCTTGGGGCTGTGCTCGTGGGAGCTGGACCGGGCTGCGGGATTCTAAATATGTTTTTTTACTATGGCTGTGTGACTGGTCCAGTGCTTACAAAGTGTGCTGTTGTATTCACCTGTTTCCAACGTGTGTATCTGATAGTTGCTGTGCAGATGTAATGTGATGTGTGTGGTGGTTCCGGGATCTTGTGATTGTGAAAGCAATAGCGGGCGGTCCTGTAGTGTGTTATGTGCCCGATAGCCTTTATTCCTGGGGTGTGACTATAGTTCTGTTTGTGTTTCTGGGTTAAGCGACCTTGCGTAGTACTGTATGCAGTGTTCTATGTCCGTGACTCTGCATCGGCGCTGCGTGGGTATCCTTGCTGTGTTCTTTGGAGGGAAGGGAAGGGACGGGAAAGTGCTTTGTGACAGTGTGTGACACTGTGTGTGCGCGTCTGTGGACCGTCTTTGCTAATGAATGAATGTTCAGGTGTGATTGGATGATGTAGAGGACGGTGCTTTCAGTGCTCCTCCATGTGTGAGTGTGACTGTAGGGGGGTCCTCTAGGGACGGTAGCAATGGACACGGTTTTGCAATGTATCTCAGGCTGGCCTTGATTTTGAGATCCTCCTGCCTCAGGAGACTAAATGGTGGGATTACAGGGCTATTACACACCGGTGTTTAGCTTCATTCAGCCACTCCCGAGACTCACAAGGACAGAGGCAACAATCAGACATCACCATACACTCCACAGTCAGTTTTCACCACTGTGGTCCAGTCACTTCCCGTGTCCATTACTGACATAGATAGATATGTATATACATATACATGCAAATATATATTTTTTAAAGACCAGCAAAAAGCTAGTTGAGCAGTTAAAGGCATTTGCTGCCAAGCTGACAACCTGAGTTCAGAACCATTCAGTAAATAGGCAGAACCTACTCCCAAAAGTTATCCTCTGACCTCCATGGGGCCACAATGTGTGTTAAGCCCCCCAAAGGAGATTAAAGACCATCACCCAGAGTCTTTGGTCAAGTTTTACAAGCTTTATTTTCTGGCAGACGCAGCTATCTCTCCCCAAAGCTTGATTTGAGAAAATAGCATTGGACACATAGGAAAAAGTGGAACTTGTATACCCTGAAAAACCGCCAGTCTAGGGGGCTTCCGAGGTATTGTAGTTATGTAAGAACTTGGCAGAACATATTGGGGTTAGAAGCCAGAGTATAGGATGTGGACCATGTCAAATTCAAGACCTGGTCAATCTAAGTTTTACAGAACACAGGAGTGAACTTAATTCAACCTTGTGAAAAGATGGCTTTTAACCTTAAGAGGGAGTCAGGCCCGCCCATCACAGACATACTCTATAAATATCAATAATAATTTTGACTATTGGTACTGTTGTTACTATTTTGACTCCTTGGTAACCAAGGGACAGGGCTTGGATTTTATTTATTTAAAATTTTTTATTACATTTATTTGTTTGTTATGGTGAGATGGTACAAGCATACTACTGAATGGATGGAGAGGTCAGAGGTCAGCTTTCAGGAATTGGTCCTCTCCTTGACGATGTGGACCCAGGGGATCAAACTGAGGCCGTCAGACCTGGCAACAAGTGCCTTTACCCTGCTCGGCCATCCTGCCAGCCTGGAGTCTGAATTTTATTTTATCTTATTTTTCAATTTTTGGATTTGTTTGTTTTGAGTCAGGGTCTCTCTAAATAGCCCTGCCTGTCCTGGAACTCACTGTGTAGACCAGGCTGGCCTTGAACTCACAGACACCCACCCATGCATTAGTGTTTTGCCTGCATGTATGTCTGTATGAGGGTGTTGTGAGGTAGCCATTCCATAAGACCTGAGATGGTCACCTGCGTGCAAGTCATGCTGGCTCGCTATTCTTGTTGTTTTCAGCAGACACCTCCTGTTTTGCTCAGTTACACCTCCTGTTTTGCTCAGTTAAACCTCCTGTTTTG
>JAQQSO010003973.1:0-13157 GCA_028658305.1 Pachyuromys duprasi | reverse complement strand
AAAAAAGTTATTTTTATGGCAAGCAGAGCAATTCAGGCAGAAGTAAGAGAAGCCCATTTGTATCAGTGAGCTGGGAGAACAGTTTAAGCCAAAACAGCTGAATTGAACAAGCCAGCCAGAGAACAAAAAGAACTAGAAAGGGTGAGATATGTAAGTCTCAAAGGCTAAAAAATAAGATTGTACAAAGGCTAGGAGCTTCCAGGAATAGCTTCTAGGAATAGCTTCTAGGAATAGGCATGGGACAGGGTGAGCATTGCTTTGTACTTTGGGAGAAAGTTGTTAACCCCTTTGTGTATCAGATTGTTTTTATCTGTAGAGTTAGGTTAATAGTTTCCTTTATAGAATAGACAGAGCATTAATTGGGAAACGGTATTTAGAATCATTTCTTGACACACAGAAAAAAACTCAACAGTTGTTAAACATTATTGTTTATTTGCTATTATAATGACAATGAGTAACATGATGTGATAACAATTTTCATGATGTAGAGTCAATATCAAGATAATTCATTGAAATTTAATATGCCAAAGCAATTTTTTAAAAAATTGGTTTTTACAAGAAACAGAACAGGAGCCTACCACAGAGGATCCCTGAAAGACTCTGTCTAGCAGGGTATCAAAGCAGATGCTGAGACTCATAACTAACCAAACCTTGGGCATAGTGTAGGGAATCATATGAAAGAAGTGGAATTTATTAAGACCTGGGGAGGACAGGAGCTCTACAAGAGCCAAATATATCTGGGCACAGGGGTCTTTTCTGAGACTGATTCTCCAAACAAGGACCATGCATGGAGATAACCTAGAACCCTTGCTCAGACAAAGCCCATGTCAGCTCAGTATCCAAGTGGGTACCCAACTAGGGACTGTCTCTGACATGAACTCAGTGGCTGGCTCTTTGACATCCCTCCCACCCCCTGAAGGAGGAGCAGCCTTGCTAGGCCACAGAGGAAGACAATGCAGGCAGCCCTGATGAGACCTGATAAGCTAGGGTCAGATGGAAGGGGAGGAGGATCTCCCTTATCAGTGGACTTAGAGAGTGGCAGGGAGGAGATGAAGGAGGATGGATGGGGATTGGGAGGGAATGAGGGAAGAGGCTACAGCTGGGATACAAAGTTAATAAACTGTAATTAATATAAAAAATAAAAATTTGGAAAAAAAGAGAATTGGTTTTTGAATAGTTTTAGAAAGTGGAATTGTGTGACATGAGAGGTCTAAAAATACCACTAAAAAGTAAATTTATAACCTGGATGTGATAACGTATGCCCGTAATCCCTGCACGAGACAGATAGAATTGGTGTTAAATGCTTGATTTATTAAACTTTGTGACAACTGCATTGTGTGGCTTGACATGCTATATACACATTCAAGATTTGTGAAAATGTAGAAAATTGTTAAGACCGGGTAACATAAAACCATTATTTAGTAAAGAAAAAAATCTGTAACATAAAATCTGCACAGTGGGAAAGCATGTGCTTAACCAGCATTGTTTTTTAAAAAAGAAAACAAAAGAAAATGCTCTTCTAAACCCAGTCTAAGTCGCTGAACCTTAAATAACATTTTAAAGTCTTATAAGAACCTATGAAGTCAATAAATGAAGATTTCATAGAATACTGGTTAAGAATTCTATTTTTCCAGAGTGATTATTCGGTTGAAGTCACTTGATGGTAGAGCCTCATAAACAATGCACTGTGCATCTAGGAACCATGGGAACACATGGCCAGCTATTAATATTTCCCCTTATAAAGCATCTTCCTGTAGACGAAGCATGCCTAACTGTCTTTTCTTCCAGTCTCTGATACTGAAAACTTCCTCTCTGCCCCCAATGCTACTTCCAGAAACATCTCAGTCTTCCCCTCATCTAAGCATGAAAGCCTAAGGAATGGAATTGGGATCCCCAGAAGGCACATAAATACTTGATGGGCATAGATGCCTATCTGTACGTCCATCCTCAGATGACAAAGACAGAGGGTCCCAACTAGTCCCAACCTGACTAGTAAGCCAGGGTACATCTGAGAGTTCTTGGTTTGACCAATACCCTGACTCAGTGCATTCGATGAAATTACTGAGGGTAATTCTTGACATCAACCTGAGCTTCTATAGGCACACACACTTACATGTGTGGGCACAGACACACATGTACCACACATATGCAAACATACACACACACAAAATGGAAAAAATAATAAAGAAATGGATTTTAAATAATAGGAGTACCAGGCAGCAAGGATCCACATTCATTACTGGAAGATGACTTTTCACTAGATACCAGTCTTGGCGGCAATCCAGTCACGGTAGGCAGTCACTTTCGTATAGACCCCTGGCTTGTTGACTTTGCCACATTCATCTCCCCAGCTCACTATGCCAACAAGGTACCAAATATCTCGAGAATTGGGATGCACTAGTGGTCCTCCGGAGTCACCCTAAATAAAGCAAAGAACCTTCGTCATTCTGACAGTTCCTCTCAGAGAGATTAGCTATAGGCAATGATATTCCAGATGACATTGTGACTTATTGGCACTTCATTGAGATCCATTAGAGGTGTGTGAGTTAAATCCCTGTACACCCCTAGCCTCTATTCATACTGACCAAAATGTATTCCCTTGTGTCTCTTTTAGAGTATGAGAATTTGAAAGTATGATGTGAGAAGTTACAAACTAGTTCTTGAGAAAGTTTTTAGGAAATTCAGAGTTTTATATCTAAGAAAATAGCAAGGACTTTAACCATGAGAGAGATAAGAAAATAAGAGGAGTTTGAGAATGGCCTGATAATCTTCTCTTTTTCTGATCTCTGGCTAAAAGGACACACTGTGATTGAAGACAACCCAAAATTTTGCACAGTTCTGCCACCTAGTAGCTCTTTGATAATATAAGGTACTTAATGTTCCTCTGCCTCCATTTTCTTATCTGTGAAATGAGAATAACAGTGCTTACATCATAGTTATAATGAGAATTAAATGAATTAATATCTGTGAAGTTCTAGGACAGAACTCAATTCAGAGAAAAATCTATCATCAGTGTTTATTATGAACACTTATAAACATGGGCTACCTATAGGAAATAGTCACTTTAGAGGATGGCTGACAGGACTGTCAAAGCACACCTAAATGAAGAACAGAAAGGACTCCATTTTTGAGTTTAACAAAATGATAGCAGTTGTTTATATACTATATGGTCCTTAAGAATGATTTCCAGACCTACCTGGCAAGCGTCAATTTTGCCTTCCATGTAGCCAGCACAGAGCATCGTGTCTGCTATCCTGCCCCTGTAAGCTTCTTCACTATTGCATGTGTCTGTGTCAATAATTTTAACAGGTGCTTTCTGAAGTAACAGTGGGGATTTGCCTAAAGGAAATCAACATGTCAGCAAAACAGCTTCCGGGAACATGATCAGAATGGTCAGACTACAGGTGCATATCACCATATTCAGATTCATCTGAATGCTGTCTCCTATTTGTGACCTCATCAAAACAGTATTTGGCTTAGGCAGGCTATTTCTACTAAAGAAGAATAAACCTATTTTTAGTCATTTCTGATATTAACAATAGTCTTCTATGTGTATGGCTATTATTTGACTCTTGCCTCTTTTTAGGATAAACATACCCACTTCTCTCTCCCTCAAACTAATGAAAAAGAAATGTTCAAAATATTCGTTAAAAAACACCTTTCAAGTGTTCTTGAATGTTTTTTTCCCCTCATTCTTACACCATTGGTCCAGATACTTTTTATATTATTTTCTACAGGACAGATAATTCCTACATCTAAACTGATCTCCTTTGAATGTTTCACACCCACACAGTGTGCAAGGAGCTGTGCAGTCTTCCCTGAGAGGTGGCCTGAGTGGACTGGGCATCCAGAGATAAAATGGTGTTCTACACACCCTTCACACTGCCCTTGTATCTTAGGCTGTGCGCCGTCACCTGACTCACCGTTGTGTGAAAGTGCACCCCATCCTGTAACGACGACTCCTTCCCCTGGTTGAAAAATCTGTGTGGCTTCCGGAAGACACACCCGATGTACATCGCTCTTGAATGAAACTTTTTCGGCGAGCATGATAACTGCGATGTCATTACGATGGTCCCAGTTAACATAGTCCTCATGGATAATAACTTTTTGAACATAATGCTGCATGTAAGGTGGGGTTACTTTTGTGCCAAAGCTAATAGTTAAGTTTTTTGGGTTATTTGTCCTAAGGGAACAAAGAACATATACGTTTGTATCTACTTTGAAATGACAGAAAATATCACATTTTATAGCACATAGAAATTCTTCATCGCCATGTTTCATGGCATCAAGACTTTCCTGTGTTATAGCCTATGCCAATGACACAGTATGATTCTTTAATTTTTTTCTGATTTATCTATTTTATATGTATAAGTGTTCCACTCGTATATATTTCTGTGTACCACACACATGTTTTGAGCACTTGGAGATGAGAAGATGGTATTAGATCCCCTGAAACTGTAGTAATGGACAACTGGGAATGGCCACGTGGGCACTAGGAACTAAATCCAGTTCCTCAGCAAGTTCTCTTAACTGCTGGCCCATCTCCCCAGGTCCATGTAGTCTGGTTTTCAAATTCATTTTTAAAGGATTTTGTTTGAATCACTTCACAGCATACTAAATATAGAGACATAGTCTATGCCCTTTAAAAGGCTTAAATTTAATGCAAGTTAGGCATGCACACAGGTAATTATAAGTGCTTAAGGTTTATGCACATAATTAATGAGACTGATAAATAGGAAGAAATAAATCCCCATGCTTAAGAAAAAGGAAATTTTTCTTTAAAAAAAAAAACAATTTTAGGCTGAATCATAGTTGCCTAAATGACCATAAGACTTGGGTAGCCATGTGATAGGGCAGAAGGAGAGAAGATATACAATGTGGTGTTTTAGCAACTGCAGGTGTTTAGAATCTGAAGCATAAGTGATGAGAAATAAGACTCAAGTTTGAAAAAAAAGTATATAAAAATTAACAGCATAAAAATCAATAAAAAATGAATGGCTCTTCCTATTTTTACTGTTAAAGTAGGAAATGCTGAGATAGGCTTGTCAGTAACTGGCTTTTTAAACCCAGGCACTTATGAGGATGGAAGACAATTTGCCTAAGACAAAGTCTGCCCAGCTCCTTGGGGTTTCCTAACTTTAGAGAACCTTACTTTTGAAAGCAGTGAGCCGCTGTTAGCAGAAATCGTTCACCAATTAGTGAAGCCCCACAGTGGTGTCTACCGTTCACTCTGAGACTTGCTTGCCATGGCCATTCTCCTTCATGGGCAGTGGAACCTCCCTTGATTCTGTCATAGGTTGCTGACATTCTTGATCGTCTCCCGCAGCCTTCAGAAACAGTCAGTATGATTTCGTTAAGAATGGCAGCTCAGTACCCAAGTGAGTTCTCCAGCAAGGGTAACAGGGAATGTCTCTGACTTGAACTCAGTGGCTGGCTCTTTAATCACCTCCCCCTGAGGGGGAATAGCCTTGCTAGGATATAGAGGAAGACAATGCAGTCAGTCCCGATGATGAGACCTGATAAGCTAGGGTCAGATAGAAGGGGAAGGGGACCTCCCCTATCAGTGGACTTGGAGAGGGGCATGGGAGAAGATGAGGGAGGGTGGAATTGGGAGGCAATGAGGGAGGGGGCTAGAGCCAGGATACAAAGTTAATAAACTGTAATTAATGTAAAAAATAAAAATAAACAAAAGAATAAAAAGATTATTTGTTGACAATGTAAAAACTGAGTTATCAGCAGTTCTGGTTGGTTATAACGGATATATCCAACACTGAATAGGAATACAATCATTCATACAGGAAACACCAGCAGACACAGGAATCTCTCTGTAACAATTGTCTTTATTTCCTCAGATGGAGGATGAGATGAGAGGCATCTTTAAGCCTTTCTAGCTCTTTCTGAACTCTCATTCAGTGATTCAACTCTGCTGTTCTGGCCTAAACTCCTCTCCAAGCTGATTGATTCAAATTGGATTCGCTTGGCTTATCTTGACTTCTGAGTGGCCTCAAACTAATTGTGACAATATGTTTTTTAATTACATTTTTATTTTTATATTAATTACAGTTTATTCACTTTATATCCCGGCTGTAGCCCCTTCCCTCATTCCCTCCCAAGCCCACCTTCCCTCCCTCATCTCTTCCCATGCCCCACTCCAAGTACACTGATAGGGGAGGTCCCCCCCCCCTTCCATCTGACCCTAGCTTATCAGGTCTCATCAGGACTGGCTGCATTGTCCTCCTCTGTGGCCTGGCAAGGCTGTTCCCCCATCAGGGGGGTTGGTCAAAGAGTCAGCCACTGAGTTCATGTCAGAGACAGTCCCTGTTCCCATTACTAGGGTACCCATTTGGATACTGAGCTGCCATGGGCTACATCTGTACAGGGGTGCTAGGTTATATCCATACATGGTCCTTGGTTGGACTATCAGGTCTCAGAAAAGACCCCTGTGCCCAGATATTTTGGTTCTGTGCTCTCCTTGTGGAGCTCCTGTCCTCTCCAGATCTTATTAACTCCCCCTTCTTTCATAAGATTCACTGCACTCTGCTCAAAGTTTGGTTATGAATCTCAGCATCTGCTTTGATACCCTGCTGGGTAGAGTCTTTCAGAGGCCCTCTGTGGTAGGCTCCTATCCTGTTTCCTGTTTTCTCCTTCTTCCAATGTCTATCCCATTTGCCTCTCTGAGCGACAATTGATCATCTTACCCAGGGTCCTCCTTGCTTAGCTTTTTTAGGTGTACAGATTTTAGTGTGTTTATTCCATATTATATGTCTAGTATCCACTTATAAGTGAGTATATACTATGTATGACTTTCTGCTTCTGGGATACCTCACTCAGGATGATCTTTTGTAGTTCCGACCATTTGCCTGCAAATTTCATGATTTCCTTGTTTTAAATTGCTGAGTAGTATTCTGTTGTGTAAATGTACCACAGTTGTGGCAATACGTTTAAATCTTCTTGCTCCTTCTCATTCTCTGGTTCATTCTGTCTTCACCTGTCTAGCTTGTTCTTTCTTCAACATGTCTCTATAGATGTTCCAGTAATCAACTTGCAGTTAAAACCCTTTTGCTTTCTCTGCCTATGTTGCTCTTAAGTAACCTCTCTTCACTGTTCTGTTCTTGTGATAGTTAGGCATATCTTATCTCTGATTCTTTCTGTCAATTTTTTCTCTGATTCGTCATTTTGTCTGCCCTCATTTTCAAACATGGCTGCTTCCTTCTATAAACTAACCTTACCTTCATTGTTTGGGATTAAATGTGTGTACTAAAAGTATGTCAGTATTCCAACCAGATCATACTATAATTCAGACCATCTCTGCAATCCAGATGGATCACATAGATCTAAAAGGCCTTTGGATGGAATCTCTTGCCAGAGCAGCCATATGTCTGGATTAAAATCCTTCTCTATCCCTCACATAATAACTTTAACTCCTGGAGAATATGTAAATGGTGGAAGACAAAGTCATTGTTAATTCATGGGTTCTCCCACTAGATTCCCTGCATTTGAATTTTGGTCCTCCTGTTTTACAAGCTGGATGAAAATGGCTAAATTTTGCTTTTCTTTGTGTTTCATTGTCATCATCTCTAAGACGTAATTGTAATCATGTTAATAACCCTCTCTTGGAGTGTTTTGAATACTGTGTAAGTATTCAAAATTATTAAATATTTTTGAGCATGTAAAATATTCTGTGACAGGTAGTAATAATACTGAGTGTTGCTGTTTAGATTACCTCATGCTTGACTGAAAAGGGATTTGAAAACTTACGGCTGTTGATAATCTTCTCAGCATCAACCTTATTGATTTCTGAAATAAAGCAAAAAGTCCACAGTAAATTTAATCTGGCTAATAGGGGTAGCATTTCCCTTATACCAGAGGGTCCAGCAGTAATTTAGCATTAAGAAGAAATATCATAGAAAATAAAGAACTGGCTTATTAGAATTTTTCAGTTACATTTGAATACATTGTATTAAAGTACCATATTCATACTTCTACTTGCAAGATATAATGGAAATTACATTTTCATTAACTGGAGCTATAATCCACATCACTTATTATCAAAAATTAGGACTATCTTCTCTTGAAATAAGAGTAAGTTCCATAAGTGAATCTGATCCATTCATGTCAATATATAAAAACAACTTCTAAAAAGTGACATGTATTAAAAGTGCAAATCTAATGTTAATTTTCATACATCAGGTAAGAGCAGTACACAGCATTACTTACCATGTTTACTAAATGTATTGATATCTACTGTAAAATGACAAGCCATCCCTTTTTTTCTAAGCAACTCTAAAGTGTAGCATTACTACGAAATGAATGAATCTCTAATCTAAGATGATATTCATTTGAAGTTATATTAAACATAGTCTCTGTGCTTGGTGTTTCTGTCATGTCCTAGGCACAAAATGATACAGACACTGCTCTCATCCATAGGTATACTTACCCATGAGCTTCAGAGACCCAAGATCTGTAGTCAGGGATCCTGAGTGGTTCTCCAGCATCTGACGTAAAATGTTTTCAATTCTCCTTCTTAAGTTTTCCTTCTCTGACAAAGGATCCTTAAACACCAACCATATATAGGCTGTCACGCTGTTGTTATCAGGACTGGAAAAAATGTAAAGTTTTTATACAGTGTTTAACCTACCATTTCCTCCTCTGATCGTTCATATCTTGTTCTTGCCCCATCTTTATGGATTTGTACAGTAACATCACTTCAGGTGAAGCTTTCAGTCTGCCATATGCCTACATGTATGTGCCAAATGAATGTATACAGCTATGCCATACATCTTAGAGGACATACAATGCTATATATCCTCAAGAAACAGAACTAGCCTGAGATACCAAGAAAGGCCATCACTGAACTGAAGCATATCTATGCATTCGTCAGCCATTTATTGAGCAATTGCTATATATGTGCAACTTTGCTGAGTTCCACTGAGTTATTGCAGAGTCATAGTTCCTGCAGTCCAGGAAATTTCAGACTTTTATAAGAGATAAGGCATGTGCGAAGAAGATTGCAACAGATGAGGCAGAAACTGCAATTGCATGTATCTTAACTAGAGCTACTTGGAAGAGTTACACATCATTTTTACTTAAAGAATTAAAGAAAAGTTCATGGAAGCATTGATATACATTGATATACATTGCATTGATATACAAGCGGACATTTAAGTACTTTTATTACTATTACTATTACTGAAATTTTCATCAAGCTGAGATGAGGAGAGCCAAATCACAGAATAACCATTGGTAATGACATTAATTAGCATTTATTAGTTAGTGCTATGTTAGATACTTTGTTGTTACATTTATTGGTGTATGTTTCATCACCTCTACACTAAAAGGATTATTATCTGATTTTATGAACAAGGAAAAACTCAATATCTGAGAGATTAAGTAATGTAGTCAGGGGTATGCCACTACAAAAGTAGGAACTTTACCTCGTGCAGATGATAGATCCTATAGTCTGAATTCTTTACGCTACACATTGTCACCCTACGCCTACTTGCCCATTCTCTGGAAGATTTGCCTTAGACTGAGAAGGATCTTAATGCTAGCCAGTACACAGCGACAAAGACAAAATAAGTAAAACTGACCTTGAAGTAATTTGAGTGTGGTGCTCAAGGAAGACTTATGTGGCTTAGGTAATAAGTAACAAGCTGAAAGTCTGTATAACGAATATATGAATGTTACGTATTATCCCTGGGGAGTGTGTCTGGAGGAACCTCAATGTTGTGTGTATAAACCAATAATTCCAAATTCTTGTGAATTTGGTTTGTATAGCAGTACATGCTAAGAAAGGCAGTGGCCTGTGGCCTCTTCTTTACTTTGTCTGGACTCTTCCTTCCTACAGTCACCTGAATTCCAAACATGTGTAATAAAACCAAACAGAAACACACACATACATTAATGCACATATGCACTCTTTCAGTCACCTCAGGGAGGTACTTGGGCCCTTCAAATCAGTCTAAGTTTTCTATTTTGACCCAACAGTAAAATCAACCCCAGGTTAATGCTAACAGGAGCCTTAATTTATTCTACAATTCTAGGAGTCACATGAGTCCAAGAATCTGGGAAGAAAGGTGAACATTAGGGACACTGGTCAAAGTAAAAACAATGTTCACTTTCATTTGAAATGTGTTTATTTGCAAATATTTCTACACAAGCTATTTTTAAATTTTTTCTTTATTGTTATTATTTATTACAATTTATTAATTTTGTATCCTCCCTCATCTCCTACCAGTTTCACTCTCCCTCCCTCTCCCCCCCAGCATGTCCCTCCCCTAGTCCACTAGTCCTTCTCCCCTACTATCTGACCCTAGCCTATCAGGTCTCATCAGGACTGTCTGGATCCCCTTTCTCTGTGGTCTAGTAAGTCCACCTCACCAGGGGAGGTGATGAAAAAGCAGGCAACCAAGTTCATGCCAGCAACTGCCCCTGCTCTCCTTACTAGGGAACCCACATGGAGACAGAGCTGCCCATAGTCCTAAAGAAACTAAACAAGGAGGATCCTAGGGAAGAGGATTAGTCCTAATTCAGAAGGGAAAACAGGATAGACATCAGAGGTAGGAGAAGATAAGGAACAGGACAGGCACCTTCCATGGGGGCCTCTGAAAGACTCTGCCCATCAGGGTGTGGAAGCAGATGCTGAGACTCATAGCCAAACTTTGGGCAGAGTATAGTGAATCTTATGGAAGAAGGGTGAGATAGAAAGACATGAAAGGGACAGGAGCCCCACAAGGAGACCAACAGACCAAAAAGTTCTGGGCTCAGCAGGTCTTGCAGAGATTGATGAATCAACCAAGGACTATGCATGGAGAGGACCTAGCCCCCTGCTTAGATGTAAACCATGGGCAGCATACACTAGTTTTCATATTGCATAGAGGTTTATGATGAAGACAAGAAAGCTATTGTCATTGATATTGCATAAGACAGAGATAGACTAATGTGGTCATGTGGCTCTCTTAAAACTCTGGGGTTATTAAATTATAAAATCTGGGTTCAGGTTGTACAGTGCAATGCTAAGGCTCCCTCTGCTACTCTTTGCTACACTAAACCCATGCGCAAGGAACAGGTCATTTCTTTTTATGATGTGTGGAAGCCTTTTGTGGCATCAAAGCCTGATACAGATGTGATTTTTTTCCCACCCTATTTACAAAGAGCCCCGAGAACAGTTTTAAAAAACAGCTGACAATTAGAAAGACAGGAGAAAACAGAATCTGTATTTTTGATACTTACTAATAAAACCAACAGAGGATCAAACAATTGGCTTAGGGACCATCTAATGGTTTGTAGCTATGAATACTTAGGAAATGAGAAGGATAAGACAAATGTAGTTAAATCATCCATGTATTTCCTTAAACCTAATGAACTCCACCATACAGGCACAATTTTAGATTTGGTATTGAACAATCATGCTGACACGTACGATAATGTCAATACTTAATCATGGTTGGCAGTGGCTGTGACATACCAGAAGATGATAGATTCATCTTCCCTGGAGTACTTTAAGTATAATAATATGTATGATGTCTTTGTCTTTTGTTTCTGTTGATTAGTGATAGCTACTTACACCAATGTGATGATCTGAGAGTTGATATATTGTCTATAAATGTTAGAACTTTGAAAGGCATCGACCATCTGTTAAGAAAAAGCAGAGTTAACCATCAAATTTCAATAATATATTTATACTTTAAGCAGTTAACAGATACAAAACAAAATCTAGCTTACTTTAGTCTCGAGGATTTTACTGAGGAGGTTACTTTCTAGTGATGTCTCCCTTTCATAATTTCTGTCATATGGAATATTCAGCACTTTAAAGCTACCTTGATAGTAGTAGATCTTGTTTTCTATGAGATAAAAAATGATACAAGAACTGTTTAAATTAAATGTACTTCATATCAAGACACAGACTGTACAGTAAAACAAGGCAGTACATATTATGCCCATCAGATATTGATAGCCCCTGGTGAGTGTTTCTGGAATAACTGAGTAAATAAGTGGTGTAGAAAGTGGCTTTAAAACCAGTAATATATATTATGACTTCTGGCTTTGTGCTTTTATGGGGATCCCTGTGTGTGTGAACATGTGTATCTCTACACTTCTGTGCTTTTTTCTTTAACGCTATATCTTGTTTGTTTGTTTGATTTGTCCGATTTTAATTTGTTTGATTTTTATTTTATTATTATTCCTTAGGTGTCCATTTGTTTCTAATGTATTTAGTATATATTATATGAAAAAATATTTTATAAGAATGTCAATGGACATGTTAACACAAAGATTTCATGAGTCCCCACCCCTAGACAAGAAGTACAGGCAGCAAATTAATAGTTGGAAGAGGGATAATTAGCCCGTTTATTGCTCATCCAATACACAATAGTCAATCCTGAAAACATATATATATGTGTGTGTGTGTGTGTGTGTGTGTATCCAAAAATATATATACTCAGTAGATGGTATTTACATATTTGTGTATGTGTGCATGTGTATGTGTGTAACAATAATCAAAGAAAATGAGGCTATACAAAGGTGGGAGACATGAGAAGGGCTAAAGGGAAGCTAGTTGGAAGAGGCTGGAGGAGCAAGGGGAAGGAAGTAAAGTGATAAGATTCTATTTTAATTTTAAAAAGTCTAACATTTTTTAATCTATTTAAAGGGATTTCTATATTGCCTTTCTTAATAATAAACAACTAGCTGAAATATCAAAATACCTTGAATCCTCTTCTTCACATACAATAACCATAAAACTTTAATTATGTAGTAACAAACATTCCACATGGCAGAATAAATTCTTTTGCTGTCTACCAGTTATCTGCTCACTTGTGTTTAACTTGATATTCATTCTTGTACCTGACTGGATGAGGAGTGTTTCCACAGTACAACATTTGTAAATGCTAGTGATAATTTCTTGCAGAACTTGAGGTCCCTAATGCCCCTATAGAGGGAAATAATTCATAGACTATGATTGCTTCTTTATATATCACAGTAAAACAAATAAACAGCACAGCAAAAATCCATTAATGTGATCCACCATATAAACAAACTGAAGGACAAAAACCACATGATCATCTCCCTAGAGGACAAAAAAGCATTTGACAAAATCCAACACCCATTCATGTTTAAAGTCTTGGAGAGATTAGGGATACAAGGCACATACCTAAACA
>JAQQSO010003971.1:0-13159 GCA_028658305.1 Pachyuromys duprasi | reverse complement strand
TTTTTTTTATTTTTCTGTTCTGTTTTTATGACTTAAAGTTCCTTTGCGTACAATTTATGGCTGTTAGGGTTCCTGACTGTGGGAACAAGTGGGTCTTTACATCCATATCTGTATCTTTTGCCTTGCTTTGGGATCTTCTTCTGTTTGTTTTGTTTTATTCCATTGTATTTGGTTTTGTTTTACATTATTACTTTATATTATTATGCCTTATATGTGTGTTTGTTTCCTGATGAGACACAGAACGGAGGTCTATGAGGCGGGGGAGCATGGAGGCTGATGTGACCACCTCCCGGCCATGCAGGATTAGTGGAGGGAGGGGAACAACAACCCACCCTCAAAACTTTTGATTCAAAAATTATCCTGCCTATAAGAAGTGCAGGAATAAAGATGCAACAGAGATTGAAGGAATGTCCAACCAATTATTGGCCCAAGTGAGACCCATCCTATGGTAGAGAGTCAACCCCTGACACTGTTAAAGATGCTTCACTGTGCTTGCAGACAGGAGCTTAGCATGACTGTCATGTGGGAGGTTTTTCACAGCAGCAGATTGAGACAGATGCTGGGACTTGGCAGCTAGGTGTGGGGCAGGGCTCTGGGGATCTTGTGGAAGTGTTTGGGGAAAGAAGGAAGGCTTTGAAGGGGACAAGAACCCTACATGAAGAGCAAAAAAGACAACTAACCCAGACCCATGGGAGCTTACAAAGACTGAGACATCAGCTAAGGAGCATGCATCCTCTGGACCTAGGCCCCCTGCATGTATATGGCTGATGTGTGGCTTCGTCTACATGTGGGTCTCCTGGCAAGTGGAGGAGGGGGATATTTGTAACATGGACTCTATTGACTGCTTTTGGATCACTTCCTTTTGGCAGGGCTGCCTTGCCTGGCCTCAGGGAATGAGTAAATGCTCAGTCCTGGTGTGACTTTATGTACTGGGGAGGGGGGGGAAGAGATTCCCCTTTTCTGGGGGGAAAGGAAGAGGGAAGAGTCAAAGAGGGGGAGGAGGACTGAGAGGAGAAGAGGAAGGGGCACGCTTGGGAGGGGAGAAACTAGGAGGTGCACAGGGAAGAAAAAAGTGTAATCAAAATATTTATCCAGTGGGAAAAATGGTATTTACAACAAAAACCTATGCTTATTCAAAATCAACTTAACATATTTCTCTCTTCTGTATATTTTAAGTTATTTATTTTTGAGGTATTATTTCTATTTTGTATGTATGAGTATTTTGAATGAATGAATGTTTGTGCATCACTTGTGAGCAGTGCCAGAAAAGGGCATTGGATTCCCTAGGGCTGAAGTTATAGATGGTTAGGAGCCACTATGTGGGTTCTGGGAATTTAATTCAGGTCCTCTGTAAGGGCAGCCACTGTTTGTAGTGGCTGAGCAATTTCTCCGGCCATCTTCTATATCTTTTAAGAGAGATTAAATGACTGTTTCAGATATACCATATATAGTTTATAATTCTTCTAAGACTCTATAGATATCAAGAACTACATATAAGCATCATTTTTTTGTATTATACACTGTCTTGAAACTCTGATGTCATCACTTTCTAGCTATGTGATTTATGGAGAGTTTCCTATTGTCTCTGAGAGTTACTGTAGCTATCTATGAAATGGGAGTAACAGTAATACCTTTATAGTGTGGCTGTGTGATAAATGATGAGTAACAGCTTAACACCAAATGCACTGTTCTTCAACGCTGGTCAGAAAGAGGATAACCTGTTTCTCCATCCATAAGCAGTACTACCTTACCCTGTCTTGTGTTCTTAGGTCTCTGCATCCCTCTCCTTTGGACACTTAGATGAAAAGTCTGCCTCCTGGTGCTCAGAACTTGGAAGCAGTCTGGAAAGAACTGTTAACACTTCTGGCAATCAGTTACCATCTGCTGGCAGTCTGCCTAGTCCACCATTCTCCTTACTGCATTTGCTTCATTTGGCTTAGAGGACATCATGTTTTTCCCACCTTCACCTCCCCCCACCTCGCTGTCCCCTCTTCCTCCTCATTCTTTAAACTCTTAGTGTAGGTCTGACCAGGGCCTTAGTGCTTTCTCATCCAGAATATAGTAGTCACATGCAGAATGCTGTTGCTTACTAGCTGAATCACAATTAGCATTTAAACTAAGCTTTTTCCAGAAAAACTATAACAGCTCCTGTCTGGTCTATTTTATTTTACGTCATGGTGTGTGTGTGTGTGTGTGTGTGTGCGCGCGCGCGCGCGTGCGTGTGCACACACACGTGCACGAGTGCTGAAGCAGGAGTCTGAGACTTTTGATGCTGTGGCAAGCTAATGGAAAAGTACTAGAGGATACCAGAAAAGGAAATTTTTGGCATCTTAGCTAGGTCTCTATTCTCATTCAGAGGATGGATGATAGAAGTACCAGTCATTCACAATACTTGGCATTCTAAAGTTGTAAAGGTTTTTATATCAAAGAGGCAGAAAAGATTTATAATTGCAGGCTTTGTCAAGTCAAGTCCTATGTAAATAGAGATCAGAAACCTATCATTGTCTCTGTGGAGCTGAGGGGAATGTTAACACTGCCTTACTCAAGAGTTCTAGAAGAATGAAACTGGAAAAGATTTGCATCTACTTGTGTAAATGTTCCACAATTTCTGTATCCATGCCTTCATTGAAGGACATCTGGGTTGTTTCCAGCTTTTGGCTATTACAAATAAATCTGCTATGAACATGGTTGAGCAAATGTCCTTATTGTATACTTGAGCATCTTTTGGATATATGCTTAGTAATTAAAAACAAGGAAATCATTAAATTTGTTGGCAAATGGTAGGAACTAGAAAAGATCATCCTGAGTGAGGTATCCCAGAAGCATAAAGACACACAGGGTATATACTCACTTGTAAGTGGATATTAGACATATAATATAGGATAAACATACTAAAATCTGCACACCTAAAGAAGCTAATCAAGAAGGAGGACTCTGGGTAAGATGCTCAATCTTCATTTAGAAAAGCAAAGGGAATAGACATTGAAAGGGGGAGATAACAGGAAGCAGGACAGAAGCCTACCACAGAAGGCCTCTGAAAGACTGTACCTGGCAGAATATCAAAGCAGATGATGAGACTTACAGCCAAACTTTGGTAAGAGTGCAGGGAATCTTATGAAAGAAGGGGGAGATAGAAAACCCTGGAGGGGACAGGAACTCCACAAGGAGAGGAATAGAACCAAAAAATCTGGACACAGGGGTGTTATCTGAGAATGATACTCTAACCAAGGACCATGCATGGAGATAGCCGAGAACCCCTGCACAGATGTAGCCCATGGTATCTCAGTGTCCAAGCGGGTTCCATAGTAAGGGGAACAGGGAGTGTCACTAACATGAACTCTGTGGCTGGCTCTTTGATCATCTCCCCTGCAGGGGATTGCAGCCTTACCAGGCCACATAGCAAGACAATATATCCAGTCCTGATGAGACCTGATAGACTAGGATCAGATGGAAGGGGAGAGGACCTCCAGTATCAGTGGACTTGGGGGCATGGGAGGAGAAGAGGGAGAGTGGGAGGGATTGGAAGGGGACAAGGGAGATGGCTACGGGTGGGATACAAAGTGAATAAACTGTAATTAATAAAATTTTATAAAAGGAAGAAAAGATTTGCATTACTATGAACTTTTCTGTTTACCAGTTCCTATAGCAAAGGCATAACGTCTCTGTACATTTAATTATATTTATTTTTACTGATGAAGACCAAACCCTTCCTAAGCTGCTTGCGTGTGGTTTCTATTGAAGAATGTTTTGCATTTTATCTTTCTTAAAAACAACAGCCAAGACCTCGGATAATATTGCTACGATCAACACAATAAATACAGATACTCTTATGATGAAGAATTTAGTTGGCCAGGACATTTTATTTGGACAATTATGTGAAATGAAGCTATAAAGGCAAGAAATAATCACAAATGTGGGGCTTTGGGATGTCCCATGGCTGCCTCTCAATGCAGCATAATGTGCATTTTAATATGTATCACGTAGATTTGTTGGAATTACTGTGATGTCAAGAATGATTTCAATCATCTCTTTGTCTTTTTGAGCCCATTGTACCAGTGGGTCCAAAACCACTCATATTAAATTGGGTTTTGTGGCATGCCCTTTGAAATTTGCATCCCTGCTACAATAACTAAATCCTAAGATGGAGGAAATTGCCGCCCATTTAGTGATTTGATTGCTCTTTACAGAGCACATGGAAAACACTTTTTCAGATTATTGCACCAGTTTTGACTTTCTTTTCCTCATACAATACAGCTCCTACCCCTTAGCCCAGAGTCACAATGACCTCAACATTCCTGCTAAGCTGTATTCTCTGTCATTTCTTTCAAAGCCTTGTCTGTTTCATTCTATACACAAGATACTTCCATTTTAGATTCTCATGTCTGCTTGGTGATCTCAGTATCTCATGGACGTCTCCATTTACCTAAGAACTCAACTGGAATCCTTCTCTGCCTTTTAATCTTTGCCCATTCCTTACATGTGGTCTGAAGAGTCTTTCAGAATTCCAGCAAGAAGGGATGGCTCTTTCTTTTGTGATCCACGACAGCTTGCATTTAATTGGCCCACTATTATACAATGGCAGATTCTTATGCTAACCTATCTGAATTTGGTGCTGGTCTAAGAAATCCTGGAAGGTGAAGGTTATTTTTATTAGTGAACACCGTATTGCTTCAGTAGGAGTCTCCAGAGGCTGGAGAGAGAACAGATAAATGACAACCTGGTCCAGCCAGTGTCCCTGTGCAGACTTACAACTTAGCCAAGTTCCTCACATTCTCCCCATTTTTAGTAGCTACCCCCATAGCTTTTGGACACTTAATCAAATTATGCTGCTAAGCATGGGAGGTAAAGAAGTTAAAATGATATAAAAGCTATAACCTCCACTATGCTCATGGCTCCAAACATTGGGTATTAATCCACTGAGAGCCTTCGTGTTGGTACAATGAGCTGCTTCTTGGAAGAAAATGTTCTATTTCTCTGTCTTGAGAATCCCACAGCACTGCCACAAGACACTCACTCAATTATTATTTATTCTTTCAGCTATTTGAGTGCTTATTATTCAGCAAATGCGATACTAGGAATATGACTGTAAATAAAAACAAATTTCATGCATTTCTGGCAAAAGTTCCCATATCTAAAAGGGCATGATTCTGTGTTAATGTACATAAACTGTGACAGGAAGATGCTTTTCATAGGAAAATGATTTCAAACAATCAAAAGACTAACTGGGCTACATAGCCAAAGCAAAGAGCATGTAATGGGGCAGAAGTGGGGGTCATGTTTGACAATAGAAAGCTTGTCACATGTTACTAGCTACATTGGCTTGTATGGGTAATTGAAAATTTCTTAGTTTTCCATACTATAAATTGTGATAATTTTCATCTAAAAAATTGTTAATCATAAGATATTATCTTTGTGGTTGAAGAAGTAGTAATCAGCAGTATAAACACATGCCCAATCACAGGGTGAAGGGAAAGAGACAGAAAGAGACACAGACATTAAACAGAGTGAGACACAGAGCTAAAGTTGGTAAGACAGGGTGACTGCTCTCGGTCATGTAAAGATCACTATGCATGTACATGCCATGAGCATTCAGCGATGGCTACTCCAGGATAAACTGTTTTAATGTGCTGATTTCTTCATAGTAAGGGTATTTGGGGCAAGGAAATACACCAATGAAATTTTCTAGATATTCCGTATCTAACTGAAGAGTGATTCTTTCGAAAGTACCCTAAGGAATCCTCTTAGCTGGGGACCATTACACTTATCACCGGAGTGCAACAGCTGAAAGAATAAATAATAACTGAGAAGTGCCACACAGACTGGGCTTTCCATCTGCCTCTCACATGGTGCACTCATTCTTCCAATAATTTCTCACTTGCCTCTAAGTTATTGATACTATCTCTTCCTTCCGTGTAGCCTTTAGAGCTCACTGGAATTTTGAGTATTCACTTTTCTTTCTTATAATTCTTCCTCCTTTGTTCATCTGTCCGATATCAATTTATTTCACAGGCTCAATGATCAAATCTCAAATGAGCATGAAGAAATCTGTTCTTTCCCTTAAGCCATGACATAAAATCTAATCATTCTAAGACTTGAAACATAGGCTCCAGTGTTTGTAGTGGTTTCAGACATGCTATTATGCTTGATTTGATAGTGAGAAAGAAGTAAATCATATTAGGGCCCCAGCCTTAAACATGCAAACAGAAACAATGCAGTACAAAGCTTTAAAATAAATTTTTCCTTTGAGGATATCATCTTGAGTATATGGTAGGTGCTTACTAAATTTCTTGTTGAAGAAGTCAACAAAAGTGTAGAACAAGGAATCAGAGGTTACAAGCAAATGAAACGCCAAGAGCTGAGTACTACATCAAAGACTAAAACTGATGTTAAAGTGTTATGTGCAAAACTTTCCAGTGACAACTTTCAAGTTAAAGCTAAATATTTTGTCATATAATTCCAGCTCTTTTGTTAATGCAAATATATTTTTGTATGCATGTGTGTTCTTACACTTAAACCATAGCTTACTGTGTAACCAATGAGTAAGTTTTGAGCAAACCTCTTCAATTTGTACTATTAAATCGGGATAATACAGCAGGATTTCAGGGTCACATATTATAACATGGGTGACTATTCTGCATTCTCAGTCTATCATATTTTTGCCACTTATTTTCACAGTGCAAGAAAACATTTATTTGCTGTAACTGTTTGTAGGTTAGAGAAAAGATATCAGAAAATAGTTTTTGAGTGAAGACTTAGAGGATAAGTCAAGATTTGCTGAGTAAGAGTTAAGGGAATTATTTTCTAAATAAACAGATTCTTCTTTGGCAGTATGGGAAAAAAAACAAAGGTTGCACTGTAGATTCAGATACGTATGGTTTGAATCCAGACTCCATCTCTTAGTGCTAAAATGATAATGGGAAATTCTCCATGATGGCCTGCTCCCTCTCTTTTCATCTGAAAATCACTCTATTAGAGACTTTCCAGTATCATGATGAGAAACTCTATAATAATACCCGATAAAGAATTGGCCCGCAGAGAAATCTTGTAGGAGTTAGCTAAGATCAAGGATAAGCAAGCTGGCTTTGAGTTACAACTGAAATTTACAGCTTAGATTTTCTAAAAATCAGCTTTCCATATATTGTTTAATTGAAAAAAATTTCTACATGAACAGTTTTTTTTTCATTTCTCCTAAGGCATAAATATGACATTTTGCATGGCATGCCAAGTTCAGCAATGGGCTCTAAAAATAATCAGACCCTCAAAAATAAGAGTTGTATATTACCTGTAAAATATAAGAAACTATGAAAATATAATACACATACTGAAGAATTCTTCTCCTTCAGTAATGGGACATAGTGATGTTCTATAGCAGTTTCTCCCAAACTGAAACATTGCCTTCACAAGGGAGAGGGAGGATCATGAGCAACAGGAGGAAACAAAAAGTCACATGACTAGGAGAACCAAATGTAAAATATTCTTGAGGGCCCCTCCTTATTTATATGAAATAGAGTGAAAGCCTCCTGAGGAAAATATTCTGGCCATTGAAACCATTGCAAAGAGAGATACTGAGACCACAGAGCCTCCTGCAAGTGGTAGGGTTATAGATTTGTGGCTTCCTGTAGTCTTCAGCAGTATTGGGGTGTTAGAGAAGCTTTTCACTAATGCAGCTGCTTTTGTGTCATCCTAGTCTCTATACACCTCTCAACCACACTCCAGTTAACAATCCCAATAAAACACACAGTGGCTCACTAAATTGGACGTCAATGCAATCCTTATTTTGTTCAGTTATGGGTCCCCTTCTGGGGGTTAGTAAAGGTGTATTTTATGTCTCCCCAGAAAAGTTTGTCCCATAGCAAATGGATAATAAAAAAATAAAACGTTCTCTTTTTTTCTAACAAAGAAAAAGAAAGTGGTGTTATTTTCTACCCCAAACCAGAATCAGTGAAGATAAAAACCAACCAACCAACCAAACAAACAAACAATAAAGACCTGCACTCCTTTTCGGTATTCATAGATACAAAAACAACACACAGTGGTTTTACTATGCAACATCAGACAAAAAGCCACTCAATTCAGATGAGAAATGCCTAAGCATCCCACCTGGAACTCACCCTTAAATTATGTCAGCCCAATTACCTCCCTCAGAAGAGGAAATTTAACCAGGCAATGTGATCAGACTCAGTCAGTGTGACTGCGAAGCAACTGGAAGACATTAAACATGACACCTCTACTTATTTATTGGCTCAGATATTTGTCTTTGGCCACTTCCGACATGTGAGCATCCACAGGATGTCTTTCAAATCACATTTCAGGATGGAAGCTTTAGGATTCAGAGGAAACTAGGTGTGCCGCTTGATAAGAAAAAAACATCTCCAGTGATTGGCACCATTGTGCAGAAGTCTCTTCTAAACACTCAATTTTCTACTTGGGTGAGGTAAAAAGCACTGAAAAGACCATTGCGCATGGGACAGTCTTGAGTGGGCATAGTGACTGCTATCAAATGTAAAACACTCTATTGAACAGAAAAAGGAGAGTCCTGTAAAATACGATAGAGATTATATGCTATGGCCAAGGTTTGAAAACTCTCTTGTTAAAGTAGACTTTATTGCAAATTAATGTTTAATTGTAATTTATTATATGAAAGTATGATAAATTGTAGCATAAGAGATGTAGAGGGTTGAAAATAGATGTAAGAGAGGGCTATTAAAGCTGTATTCATGGTCAGATTTCACTTTATGTTCTCAAAACAGGTAGATGCTAAGTGAAGCTAACACCTTAAGGGGAAAATTCCTTCATTAATACATGTCCAAAGTTCCCTTTCCCTTCTATTACCTAAAGATTTTTGAGAAAAAGAATATACTGTTGTAAGTGATGATTAATATTTGCTATTGATATATCTTTTAGTAATGCGTGCTGTTAATCCTAAACAGCTATATAACCAAATCACCACACAGAGACTGGGTTTATTTAGTTAACCTAGAACACAATGCTGAGCAATAGTTACTCCCTCTTAAACCTCCAAGCCCTCATAGTTTCCTAAAATTTAGATTTTACCCATTATACTTGCTTTTTGTGAAATCTTAGTTCTGGTTCATTCTCCCAACCTGTTCCAAGATCTCTCTCCCTCGCCCTTTCTCCTCCCAGTCATTTCCTGCCCTCTGGCTCGTCCCCTTGCTCAACATTGTGGCTAGTTGCTTTATTTTGGCCTGTTTACACAAAGTAGAGACAGGATGCTTAGAATAAGTATCACAATGCAATATCCGGATTGAAACCAGAAAGTCGGGGGGGGGGGGAGAAATCAGCATTTGAATGAACAAGGTTAAGGTGTATATATTTCAAAAGAACATTATACCAACAGTATACCCAAGTTCCCTTTATCTCCAAAAGTGATGACAGAAGCTGAGCTTTCTCAGAAGCATTCTTTTTTTGCCATGTTTCTGATGGAAACTGAGTATTCCCAAATTATTTCTGTAATATTCTTCTTTCCAATATGACCTTGGGCTAAGGAAATCCAAATGGTTTTTAATCCATCTTTCTAAACTATGACCTTGCACAGTAAGTTGACCACTGAAGCGTTTTCCTCTGTGACTACGTATGGACATCTGGAGTGAAATCCCTTATGCTGCATCTGTTTACATAAGTGTTGCTTTGTGAATCATCCCCATGTTGTCCTGATTTATAGAATTAGGTCAATAGATCTTTTCTCAGTCTTTTATGTCTTGGCCATCTTTACTTTTTGACTTTTGAGACAGTAAAAATATAAGGAAATGAAGAGATCTTGTGTTAATTCTTATTTTAGATAGTGTGACTGATATAGTTCTAATAATTGGTTATTATAACCTGCAACACTATCAAGTAGTTGGTAATCTTGGCACTTACAGATATATTATATGGTCTATTATTTGGCCTATACTACAATGAAATTGTTGAAGAGAAGGAAACCATAGGCTGTGTCTTAACTCTTATAAAAATTATAATAATTATATGTTACTATATACTAATAAGTGTGGAGAAATGTGAGCTCAAGCAATCTGAGTCTGCAGGAGAGGAAAAGGATAAAGAGAGAGTTAGGAGGAATATGGGGTCAAATGAGATTTACAGAAATAGAAACTTAAATATATTTACCTGCTAAGAAAAGAAACCAGTAGAAGGGTGCCTTTGGATAAAGACTGTGCAGTCCTGAGTGTAGCTCAGCTGCGGATTCCCAGGACTAAAGAACCCATTCCATCCCCACACTCACATCCTGTCCTATCAGCTGGGTGGGGTCACTGCAGGTGTCAGTCAGTTTCTGACTGAAATAGTTTTCAGTTGATGACTTTCATTCAAAAAAAAGGGGGGGGGGTAGAAAAGAAACTGGCAATTGTGAGTCAGTGAATGAGAATGTGGAGGTCTATAGGTATGGTTGAGACAATTTGTGTGTTAAGCAAAGAAATGAAATAGCTAAGGAAATGGGAGCCTCACAGGACGCAGAGAGTCAAATTGTCAGTGGCACTAATGCAACTGGATGCTGGTTTTTTGTTTGTTTGTTTGTTTTTTGTTTCTTCTGATTTCTTTTTTGTTGGGTTTTTTTTTGTTGTTCTGTGCATAGGAATCTTGCAAAAGATAGCAACAGATGGTAACTGAATGTCATGTTTTTCTTTAATGGAATAGGCGACAGCTACTCTAACAAACAAGATTGCTAAAGGTATTGACAATTTGTTGTTAAAATAAACTTTTAAAAACCTCTGGTTATGTTAAACTTTTTAAAAAAATGATTTTATCTGTATGGGCGTTTAACTTGCATGTTTGTTTGTGCACCATAGGTATGCACTTGGTGCTCACAGAGGCCAGAATAAGGCATGTTTTCTTCGAAACTAGGGTTAGAAATGGTTGTAAGCTCCCATGTGAGTGCTGGGAATAAAACCGGGTCTTCTAGGAAGAGCAGCGGATGCTCTTAACTATTGAGGCGTCTCTCCAGCCCCTATATGGAATTTTTCATACACAAAAAAGGACATTCAATGAGAGGAAAAATGTAGAATATGTGTATATAGTTACCTTCGAGGTGTTAGGGTTTGTATGTTAAATATACCCCATATGCCCACATATTTGAACTCTTGGAATGTGGCTCATTGTGCTATTTGAGAGTGTTATGGGGCCTTAATGAGATGGAGTTTCACTTTCAGGAATGGGGTCACTAGGATTGGATCTTGTAGGTGGCCCATTTTCTGTTCAATCTTTGCTCCTACAATCTTCTTGTGTAAGAGTCACAATAAGGGGTTATGAAGCAAGAAATACATTTTAGAGAATTTTTTTTTTGCTAGAACTGAGCACCTTGGATTAAAATGCAGCTTTTTAGAAACCAAATACAGCCTTCTGTTGTTATCTTCATATCTCTGTTAAATCCATTCACATGGGCTTGGAAGATGGAGAAAATGATGAGTTTGAAACCCAAGTAAACATGTTTTTAAAGTGAATTTTGGTGTTACTGCTCACAAAACCTTAACTGTGTGATTATTTAAGTTTAACTACATGTGATCAAAATGAAAAATGAGAGTTATTTCTTGGGCCAGTGATATGGCTCAGTGGTATAGAGGCATGCTGCTAAGCCTGATGAACTGGGTTGGCTCACTAGGACCTACGCAGTGGTAGAAGAACTCTAACATCTGGAAGCTGTCCTCTGACCTCCATGCACATACCTTGTCAAATCTGTAAGGATCACATAATAACAAAGCTGCTCATACATATTATAATGAAACCATATACTAAAAACTCACTTGATTCTGATCTCCAGGGTGTGAAATAGTTCCACATGTACTACATAATTCAATGGTCTTAGTTCTATATAGCAGCAAAGTTGTGTTGTTAATGTTCTTGTTAATATAAGGGACAATGAAAGATGACTAGAGTCTGCCTTAGAAATGTGGATTAACTGTTTTATATTTTAAGAGTCCTTTAAAATTTAAGATTCATTAAAGAAGAGAAAGGGTTTAGCTTTACTAAAATTCTGGAAAGCTGTATAAATGCTATATTTGCTTAATACCTAACATGGTCATGTATAGCAAAGCATTTTCAAGGATTCTTATGTTTCCACACATTTATATAATTTCATATAACATATAGAGAAAATAAAAGTTTGCTGTTTCTTTTCAGCAGATCTCCTCACAAAATTTTAATATTTTTATTCAACTATGCAACACAAAGTTAGGAATGAATGGCAATCCACATGAGAATGTCCAAAGTTCTATGCAGGGGGCTTGGCCTTTTGTTCTAGATCCTTTGCATCCACCCCAATATGTAGTGAGTACCTGCTCTGTTCTGGACTCTCAGTAGGTGTCAGAAGTCGCTTAAGCAAAGACTTTGTGAAGAAGAAGAAGAAGAAGAAGAAGAAGAAGAAGAAGAAGAAGAAGAAGAAGAAGAAGAAGACATTGACTACCTACGTGTATATTGAAAGTACAATGTGGCTACTTGTTTCTTACACTAACTTACCAACTCCCATGTCTTGAAATGATTCATTCTTTATTCCTTATATGTGTAAGACATTTGTGCATGCATGTGCTTGTGTGAGTGTCTGTGATTGCTAGTGTACATATGTTCACATGACGATGGAGAACACAGGCAGACATTGAGTGTCTTTGTCAGTCACTCTGCACTTTAATATTTGAGGTTGGATCTTTGGCTGAACCTGGAGCTCACCAATTCAGCTAAATTGGCTGGCCAGCAAGCTCCAAGAATCTGCTTCTCTCTCCAAGGATCTGCAGGGTCTGTAATTTCAGATGGGTCCTATTGTGTTCTACATGGCTTCTACATGGGCATCAGAAATCTCAACTCAGGTCATAATATGCACAGCAAGCAATTTGTTGATTTATCTTCTCAGCTCCATTCTTTGTCCTTGAAACTTTAAATTCATTTAATTTTCATTATTGTGATGTGTGTATGTGTGCACATGTATATGCATATGTGAGCCGTGATATACACATGGAGGTTAGAGAGTAACTTGTAGGAGCAGCTTCTATTCTCTTCTTCCATCATATGGGACCCAGAGATTATACCCAGGAACTCAGGTTGTCAGGTTTGGCCGCAAGTGCCGTTATCTCCTGAGTCATTTCATCAACATTCATTATCTTAATTACTTTGTACTTCGTAGTTGAAACTCAAAATATTGGAATGGGCAAATAAAGAA
>JAQQSO010003970.1:0-13159 GCA_028658305.1 Pachyuromys duprasi | reverse complement strand
TTTCTCACCGTAGGAGTTCCGCTCACCTGGCACTCACAATGCTGGCGTTTTAGGTCCCAGAGTTCAGTCTCCTGGTCGCTGCGTTGTTTCTGCTCTCCTACTCCTCAGACACAGTGTTCTCTTGTGGCAGCCATCTTGGATCCCCCCGAAACTCTGCAATTGCTTCTTAAAGAACAAACTTTCAAAATCCCAGGGATGTTCTCCTGAATAACCTATACTTTGTTTAGGCTTCATATTTAACAGTTACAATGTAAAGTACTTTATCATTATGATTAGTGCAGTGACATTTCAAAAAGTGTTCTCCATCTCTGTCTCTCCCTATCTCTCTCTCTTACTTTACCAGGAGCATTGCAGGTCTTCCCTGCAATACTCAAAATAATAATAATAATAAGAACCCAAAAAACAAACAAACTAACTGTTATCTGGCTGCTGTGCAATTCAGAAATAGTTAGACCCCAAGTTCAAGATTGACCACCACCTTTCGTAACTCACTTTTATCTCAATTTCATTACTAGAAAGCAAATGAGAAGCTAGGAGACAATGAAGGGCAGGGTAATTATCCTAACAGTGATGTTCCAAATGATGGTTGCTAAAGGATCACCATAAGCAACACCCCATGTGGCAGGCTGACCCCTTCTTAACTGTGGATATGGTATTTTCCCGTGGGTGGTTGGCTTACCATCGTCAATTGCAGTTCCTTCTTGGTTTTGCTGTTGGCTTGAAGTCTCTGTCCTGCACAGCAAAAATAGTTTTAATTCCCACCTTAGAATACAGTACTCTCATTTTATGCTTTTCTGCTCTTGTTCTCTTGGTTTTTATAAGTTTTTAAAAATTATTATCATCATTTACTACACTTCATTCAATTTGTACCTCGACTGTGGCCCCATTTCTCATCTCTTCCCAGTCCGACCCTCCCTTACTCTTCTCCCCCTATGTCGTTCCCCTAGTCCACTGATAGGGAAGGTCCTCCTTACTTTCTATTTGACCCTAGTTTATCAGGTCTCTTCAGGACTGTTTGCATTGTCTTCCTCTGTGGCCTGGCAAGTTTGCACCCCAGAGGGGAAGTAATTAGAGAGCCTGCCACTGAGTTCATGCTAGAGACAACCCCCTGCTCCCCTTACTAGGGTTCCCACTTAGAGCCTTAGAGATGTAGTCTATGGGCTATATCTGAGCCAAGGTTTTTAAAACCAAGGCAGAGAAAGTGGTGATAACTGCATTTGTCTTAAGGTCTCTCTTCAGTACTGCAAAAATAGTTTTAATTCCCATCTGAAAATACTGCGGGCCAGTTGTATGCTTTTCTTCTCTTGTTCTCCTTGTTTTTAAATAATTTTGAAACCAAGACAGAGAAAGTGGAGATAATTGAATTCATTATTAATCCATTCCCTCTTTACTCCCATTTCTGTGCCCCTAGGCCAGCAGTAAGCCCACTGGCATTTTAGATCTACATGTATTTAGAACGCGTAGCTTTGTAATAAATGTGGTGCTCTAGGCTTGTTCTTGCTACAGCATCCATTCACCACTGGGTTGTTTAAGGTCATAGCATGCTCAGTCTATTACTTTTTAAAGTAATGGAGTTTTGTAATGATGTATATACTTATATATTACATAAGAGTACTCATTGTAAACATTATCTATATTGCAGGCCTGTGACTACAGGTATGTACCACACCTTTCTGATAATCTTTCTTGGATTATTGTTCAGATGACTTTATGTTGTCTTACCGGTGAGCCCATTTTTTTTTTCACATTTTTAAAGTTCAAAAGCCCAAAGAATCTATCTCTTCACATTTTCGAGGAGACGCCAACTGCATTCTTTGGCATGTGCTTTTTCTTCTTCCATTTTTATTTTTAAGTTGACAATGTCTTCCTTCTTCCCTTCCTCCCGCCTTCTCTCCTCCTTCTCTCTGCTTGGATCTGTCATTTCCATCATGACTTCTGATTTTGACACTTCCTCAATCCAGGCTAGAGACTCCATCTCAAGACCCTCCACTGATTCAAGCTTTAAAGTAACATTTGCATAAGCACACCAGTCACAGATTCTGAAGCATAGGCTGTGGGACCCCATCAAAGGCTATTTTCAGTTTTACTGAAATGCTAGAAAATAAACAGGATGGGCCTGATTTGGATACCTGATTGTCACCATTTTTACTATCATACCTGGGGGAAGGTTCTGCAATTCTAAGAGGACACAAGAGTCCCTCCTGGGCAATACACTCCACTGACTTCAGCCAGGCAGCACCTCCCTGTAGTATTGTTAACATCTCTATGCTTTTCCTGAATGTCCTTCCCACTACCACCTCTGCCAAGGGATGCTGCATGCCTGGAGGTCACTATTCCCATCACAAGAATGTCACAAATTTCATCATGATTCCATTTCAGCAAGCTAATGGTGTTTATTTGATATAGCCACACCTGACTTCTCTAAACCTCCAGTTCCTTCCTGACTACAGGTGACCCAGATCCTTTGCACCAGAAGAGCCCGGCTCTTCCTGAGCACAGACTACATAGCATCACCGGTGACTATTAGGGGGTTCTGTTTTCTGAAACTGGCATAAGAACTCCTTATAGTTAGAAATACAGATATTTGGTCTGTCCTCTCCAGACCATATTAACTCCCCATTCTTTCTTATGATTTCCTGCACTCTGCCGAAGGTTTGGTTATGAGTCTTAGTATCTACTTTGATACACTGCTAGGTAGAGTCTTTCAGAGGCCCTCTCCACAAGGACCAAATATATCTGGGCACAGGGGTCTTTTATGAGACTCTTTATCCAACAAAGGACCATGTATGGATATAACCTAGAACATCTGCTTGGATGTAGCCCATGGCAGCTCAGTGTCCAAGTAGGTTCCCTAGTAAGGGGAAAAGGGACTATTTCTGACACGAACTCAGTTGCAGGCTCTTTGACCTCCCTTCCTTTCCCCAAGGGAGGAGCAGCCTTGCCAGGCCACAGAAGAGGACTTTGCAGCCAGTCCTGAAGATACCTGATAAACCAGGGTCAGATGCAAGGGGAGGAGGTCCTCCCCTATCAGTGGACTTGGAAAGGGGCAGGGAGGAGATGAAGGAGGGAGGGTGGGATTGGGGGGGAATGAGGGATACAAAACTAATAAACTATAACTAATATTAAAAATAAAAAACATCAAGAAAAAATACAGATATTTAACTACCTGCTTTAAATGGGCAAATATGTTCCCATACCACTGAGGGGGAAAACTCAAACAAATAACTGAACTTAATGCTTCTATCACAAGCGCACACACTTCCTATCTTAGTTACATTTGTGAAATTATGGGCTGTGAGAATGCTTGAAAGGCCTGTGATTCAGGAGAGCATATGCAGTCTTCAATAGCATTCTTAGATGTGCCAGTTGATTATCAGCCTCCTTCAGCAGCCTGTGTCAATTGCCCAGTTTTCTCTTCTTTCCTCTACTCCCAGAGAATGCAACTGATTCAAATGCATTTTCTTTGAGACTTTTTATTTTTTTAAGCTTCACCTCTGATTGGCTTGTGGCTCCTGCTGATTGACAGGCAAGTCTACAGCTGTGGGTTCCTGTTTGAAGCTATTTCTTCCCCGCCCCCCTTTGACTTTCTTTTAATTTGATTGGATTCACTCTTGGAGCACTCTGTGGAAAGGGCCCTGATTACTCTCTTCTCCACTGTGAGTTGGTGGATGGCAAAGCACACTCAGAGGTCTGATCCTTCCTTTGTTAGGATTGGCCTCCTGTGAAAGCCCTGGGAGTACTTATCTTGCCCAGCAGATAACCACTCCCAGGTTTTTACTTCAAAGGCAAAACCAAGGCAGCCCCAAAGAAAAGAAATTCAGCTTCAAGGCTTTGCGCTAGGCCTGTGGCTACTTTGGAAATGTGAAAATCACAGGAGAAATGAGCTAGCTTAGACATCTCAAGGTCACCTTTCCACAAAGGGAGAGTAACTTCAGAGCCCCAGGGGAGAGTCAATGCCTTTGTTATAGGCAAAAACCATGGACCCTCAGCTGGAGAGATATCATGTACTGATCTCCTGGGTACGGAATTCCAGAGTCATTCGATGCAGTGATGGGGCGCTGTCATTAGAGGAGCCAGAGCAGCTGAGGACTCTGCAGCAACAGGCATAGTGATGCCTCACTTTGATGGTCCACTTGCATACACTGACTACTACTCAAGAGTCCAAGGGAAATTTTCATTGAAGATATTAGTTCTTCAAGCACAAGAAGAAAGAATGAGTGGTGTGTGTGTGTGTGTGTGTGTTTTCCTACCTCTGGAGTTTGGATTGCTAGAATGCTAAAGCTAAACTACTTTCAAGCCCCTCTTCTCCAACGATAATAGCATAAGGAGCAGCCTGTGTTCTAATATTTTCAGATTATTTATTTTTGCACATGCACAAACATGAGAAGTAAACCTGCTCATGAGACATGAAGAGGAAAAACACCTGTTCATTTGCTTTTCATTGCTAGTGCATACCTATGAATGAAAGAGGGAACTTGAGTAAAATCTTGACACTCAGTTCTCTGTGTTCCTGCTCACTTTGAGGTGGCTTCTGTTCCTCGATTTCTTGATCTCAGAACCATTTGCCTCATAATAATGAGCATCCTGGTATTCATTCCAGTCTTCCGTGATTTCTGTAAGGAGTTCATGAGAGAGCATTACTAAGTATTACACAGAGGTCATTATTAGTGCTGCTGCTTTCCTAATTAATCATTTAGAAGTCTCTGGCTCCTTGAGTACTTTATACGAGAGTCAGAATCAGAAGTGGGGGAGAGGAGGAGAAGGTTAAAATGTTTTCCACATTCACAGCCCTATGAGGAGTTGTGATTATCCTGACCTACTACTGTTTTATTTGTCATTTTTCTTTTGATCTCTTGAGTTTTGTCCTCCTACTAGGTTTCTTTTGGCTCCATTGTCAACCTCCAGATCACTGACCTCCATGATGCCCGTGGGTGTCTGTCATCAATCAATGCTGATCCTGTCAGACTCTAGTTTCTGAAGTTGACTAGCAGGGGAATACCTTTTATGACCAGTCCACCCCAAATGCCAGGCTCCAAATGACAGGTTTTTTCTGCCTGAGAAGGTTGTGGGTGGACAGAGGAGAGCAGAGGACCCACTGCCTACACAGCCAGAATCTCACCAGGTGCGTGCAATCACTACTCTCTTTGATAAGAAGGCTGCTACCCCCTGGCCTGTCCTCTCTACCGGTCTTCAAATGACCTAATTAATTTATATAGCTCTCTTCATGTCCTGCTGGTCCAGCTATCTGCAGGAAATGCCACTCTTTTTTTAAATTTATTTATTTTTATATCAATCACAGGTTAGGTACTTTGCATCCCAGGCATAGCCTCTTCCCTCATTTCCTCCCACTTTCCCACTCCCTCCCTCATCTCCCTCCTCCCTGCCCCCTCCAAGTCCACCAACAGGGGAGGACCTCCTCCCCTTCCATCCAACCCCAGCTCATCCTGTCTCCTCAGGGCTGGCTGCAATGTCCTCCCCTGGGATCTAGCCAGTCTGTCACTCCCAGGCTTGTATGGGGGAGGGTCCAAGAGTCAGCCATCAAGATCATGACTGAAACAGTACCTGTTTCCCTCACTAGGGTCTTCAGTCCGACAACAAGTTATCATGGGCCCCATCTGTGCGGGGGTTCCAGGCCACATCCATACATGGACCTTGATTGTAGAAACGGTCTCATACAAGACCCCTGTGCCCTGCTCAGTTTGGTCTTTGTGGAGCTCTTGTTCTCCCCAAGTCTCACCAACCTCCCCCAGATCTATCATGGAAATGCCACTCTTATGTTTCAGTCTCAACTGTGACAAAAGATTTTCACACTTTTCCACTCAGTCCCTGTGCAAGTATGATTATCAGAACACATTCAGGCATGCTGTCAAACCTCCCAGAACAGCTGAGTTGTTTCCAATGACTTACCAATAAAGATACTTACATAAGAACAATACAGTCCTCACTCAGTGTCAGTTGCATCTACAAAGTGAGAAGAGAGCCTCACAATATAGTTTCTGATTCTTATTTTAAGATGATATGTAGTAACCTCAGTGTCTGTATAAGCACAATTCAGTTTACTTAATGTTCATTAACAGAGAAGATTGGAAGAGAGGATGCTGCCACTCCCTCGCTTGCTATGACCACTATTTATACATCAAAGCTCATACAGAAAGATTCTGTCCATGACTTTGTTGTATTTTCTTCTAGGCTCACTTCCTCATCTTCTTTTTTATCTTACTTTCCCTTTCCAATAACCTCCCAATTCCTTTTCTTCTCTTGACAATGATGGCCATGATAGAGTATTTGAATATTAGTCTAGTGGAATGGCCATCATCATCATCATCATCATCATCATCATCATCATAGAATGATTGTTTAGATGGAGTATATTAAAAGAATTCCTAAAGGAACACCAGCGTGGAGACTAGTTAAAAGTCTTCCAGAGATCTAAAAGCAGGGTTGATAATCAGCAGAATTGTAAATGTAGCTAATGTGCAGTAAATGTTCTCCACATAAAACATACACAAAAACACAATATGTTACATTGTTTTATGGTGTGAACATGGTTTTCCCCTTCAAAACTCATGTTGAATTTGATACACATTGGGTGTTCAATCTAACTATGGTTCTTTGATGCAGGACCTTTAGGAGGTAGTTTGAATAAGATGGGATTAGAGGGGGTGAATCCTAGTCGATTTACAATGAGAAAGCACTATTGCAAGAGAAAAAAGTTCTCCCTGACTACTTTTACTATGCATGGTGTCTAACATGGGCCATTGGAACAGAACTGTTAGATGAAACAAACCCATTTTCTTTCTTTTTTAAAAAATGATATGTGGTATTAAAATAAGCAAATGGACTAAGAAACATGGCAAATGAAGTTTTAGTTGCACATGGAAGTATGGTTTATAACTAGCCAACTAGTCTGTATTATCTGGGTGGGGTTCACTGTAATCATCATGATCATTTAAAGTGGAGAAAAGTAGAAGAGGAAATCCAAATTGTACTTGAAGATGTTGTATTGCTTGCTTTGAAAATGAAGGAAAGAGGCTCTGAGCCTTGGCTAATTAGGATGCTGGAAGCCTCTAGAACTGTGATTCTCAACATTCCTAATGTTGCAGTTTAATACAGTTCTTCATAATTGTCATTTTGTTACTTTTATGAATCATACTATAAATATATGATATGCTGGATTTCTAATATAGTACTCCATGAAAAGATCATTCAAGCCCCAAAGGGGTTGTGACCCAGAGGTTGAGGACCACCGCTCTAGAAGCTGGCAAAGGTAAAGAAATAGGTACATCTCTAACAATTCCAGAAGGCATGCAGCCATGCAAAGACCTGGGCTTTGATTCAGTGAGATTCTTGGTGCACTTCTGACCTCTAAAGCAAGAACATGTGCTGTCTTTGTAGGTAAGCTAGTACATATAGCAATTGGGAATTTGTAATACTGAAATTTCCATATCACAAAGAATGAAAAGACTTAGTCTTCCATGCGCCTACCCTGGTGCCCATCTGTGCTGTGCTGACCTGGCTGATGTGTCCAGGTGTGTGATGTTAGCCAGGTTTCCTGCCGAAGGCAGCCCCTGGCAAAGTGGGACAGAATTGTAGGATGGTGATGTAGCCATTGAGAATCAGTCCAGGACTGCGGAGAGTACGTCCAGACCTGTTACTTCAAGGGTGGCTTGCTGACTAATGTGCACCTCCTCTCTGGGCCTATAGTCTGCAGGCCAGAACTCATCATCTTCCTGCACAGTCAATAATGTCTTTGAACTGTGTGTGGCCGTGAGAGATGTGGCCAAGATGAGCATTCCTACAGTGGGCATTGTGTACACCAACTAGAATTCATGCCTCATCACTTACCTTTTCCCTGGCAGTGATGACTCTCCCCAGTCCATCCATGTCCTCTGCAAGCTCTTCCGGACAACCATCAGCAGGGCAGATTGAGCCGTCGCAGAGTCCCAAGGGGACTGAGGGTAGACGGACATCTTCTTTACCTGGTAAGAAGCCATTCCCCATGACAGGAAGCCCTGCTCCCACACTACTAGATAGCCATGCCTTTTCTGAACAGGAAGCTCCGTGTCTAGCCCTGGTCTACATATCCCCATTCCCCAGCCTCAGGATCAGTGGCCTATATTTCCAAAATATGGCCAAGCCCGAGTCCAGTCATCTTGAACTAATCCTTGTCTGGCTCTTCTGGGGAGAAACTCAGGTAAAGAGCATATCCACATGGCCGCTGGCATCCCTTAAGACTTGGATATAGATAACCAAGTGGATGGCGCTCTTTCTCTCTCAAGAAGCTCTTGGTTCCACTTTAGAAGTAGGTCTGAATCAGGAGGGTTCCATTCATTTTTTCTTTTCAATTAAAATTATTCCGCATTGTCTGCTAAAAAAAAAGAGAAAGAAGCTCACAAGAGGCAAAGTGTTAACAAAGTGTTTATTTTTGGTTGTTTATGATTTTAGTTTTAAAAGTTTTTCTAATGTTTTATAGATTACAATTAGAAAAAGCCGCATGCCAATATAGTCTATAAATAAATTTGACTATTATATTTTACTCATAATAGTATAAATATTAGAGCTCAAAAAATGAAGGCATCCTATGTACATATGAGTAATAACCTATTTTACCAAGAATTTAATATTAATAATTCTCCACTGGACTCATGACACACAGGTGACACAATAAACAAATAAAAATAAAATGTTTAATTTCAGGACATGACATACAGACAAACAAACACACATAAGCACATATGAGTGCATGCACATACATGCATGAAACAATTTCCAGAAAGTTGTATGTTATAGCATGTTCTTGAAACAATATGGTCCTAAAGAGTGGCAGATTTTTTCTAGATATTGAATAAAATGAAAAATGTGGGGAAATTTTCTGTGATTTAATCACTAGAAAGAAAATAAGGCTAGAATGTATATGTCATTAAACAGTGATAAACATTACTCTAGAAAGCAATATGAATTGTTGACAGTTCTACAACACCATGTGTTCATCACTGAATTATCTTCTCCTTCACACGCATCATTTCTTTTTTATTCTAGAATTCTTACTTCTTTTCTCTGTTGTTCAATGACATGTCACCTCTATTATACAGTCATTTCTACACTTGTCTTTCTTTTCCCCAAGATTCTAAAACCACTTGAAAACAGAGAATATTATTTTATTAATTAAATTTTATATTAGAATTATTTTGAAATGACAAATCATAAGTATGTTTTTAATAGAATGTAATGTGATGTTTTCATATGTATACAATAGAAAATGAGTAAGCCAAGCTAATTAATGTATCACCTTGACCATATATCTCTTTTTTGTGATAAGACATTTTTGAAACTGACTGTTGGTTACTTTGTCAAATAAATACATAATTTTGGTGAGTGATTAATACTATGCAAAATATATCCACTCTATCTGAAATTCTGCTTGTATTGACCACAAATGCCCATTCTTTCATTTCTTCGTCTCTTATAAACATGGTTCTACTCTCTATATGCACAAATGAGAGCATATATGATTACTTTTTTGCTTTCATCTTGACATTGAGCACGCTGACTTATTTAAGAAACCTAGTGAATGACAAAAAAGAAAAAAGAAGAGAGGTAAATTCAGAGGAACTAGATCAAAGGTTCAATTTCAAGCCTAATTATTTAACATAGACTTAGTGAAAGTCATTTCAAATCTTGATGGCTTAGCTGTCTATTAGAAAACATGAAGACTCAAACCACAAGGCATAATGGAAACAACTACATAGTTTGTATGACCTGAGAGCTGTCACTAGAATACCTAAAATATACTGCTCAGCTGACTATGGAGTTGGGCTGAGATGAACCTATGTTGAAATGCTGGTGGGAATTTCATCATTTGTATGAAAAAGAAAAAGGAGAGGAAAATAAATATAAACATAAGAAAATCAGAGGGGGGAGAACATTTTTGATGAAAATGGAAATGTCCACAGCTAATTTGATTAACTATCTTACATGTATTATCCTATACTATTTTCCCTCTGATTTCCAGTTTACAGTTAATTTTTTTTCTCCTAACACTTTGTGGAATTAGAGTTATCTTTAGAATACCTGTATGCTCTGAGTATGGCCTAGAGGTAGGCAATGGGCAAGATTAAATAGTGTGGAGGCTACTGTACACAGTTTGAAGATTCTGAACACTTAGAATTGCCTGCTGATTATTCTTGTATTTTCTTGAAGTAAATTTTTATAATGCTTTTTCTTTCTTAAATGCCAGGCAAGATATTGACTGCTGTGTCCATCTCAGCAAAGCACACATGGCAGGGCCATTTCTACTGCTGCTCAATTCCCCCTGAGCAGTTCATCTATTGGATTTATATCTGGTGTTTGTGTTGAGACTAACCAGGATTGTAGGGTCTATTTTAAACTTGATTCTGTTTGGTTGATATTAAAATTGAAAGAAAGATATTGTGCTCAGTAGAAGAGACTTAGATTTATTACGATGAAGAAGTCAAATAGAGAGTTGCTTTTTTCTTTCTGAGATACTCTTACAAAATTTTTTTTTTGTGTATCTGAGCTCCTCTAAGGCTGCATTAAAGATAAGAAAATATTCCTGAAAGATTAATTTTTTTCTAAAGTTTCTTAGAATGGAAAGCCACAAAGATCTGAACCTGAAGTGGTGATACAATGAAGATCTCTCTCTCTCTCTCTCTCTCTCTCTCTCTCTCTCTCAGACATATTAGACACTATTAGACATAATACAGTATGGGCTAGATTTTATTAACTATATTCCTGCATAAAGCATACATCAATCTCTTCTTTTTCCTCTGTTATTTTCCCAACTCTCTTCTTTAAAAAATGCTTTTTATTAATTCTTTGAGAACTTCTTACAATGTACTTTGAGCATATTTACCCTAATTCCTCCCACAACTCCTCCAGATTTACCCCTACTTTCCTACTCTTACTCATGATCTCCTTTTCTTTTTGAACAGAACAACCCATCACATCCAATTTGTACTGCTCATAGGATCCTGGGTTGGGGGTCATCCACAGGAGCATGGTTGAACTACCAGTAGCCATGCAATTAAAGAAAACTGACTTTCTCAGAAGCCACAAACTGGCATTGCTTCTCAGTTACAGGTGAAGGCACAGAAGCTCCTTCCCCTCTATGCTAAAATGTTGACTGGATTGGTTTTTTTTGGTCTCTGTATCTGTAACTACAGCCACAGCCTTCCTGTAACATCTAGAAAACACAACTTCAGTCTGGTCCTCCCTGACTTCTGACTCTATAATCATTCTTTACCCTCTTATGTGATGGTCCCTGAATCTTGAAGGCATGTGATATAGATGTCTAATTTGTGGGTAAGTACTCTAACGGAATGGAAACTCTGCACTTTTTCTGGTTCTAAGTGTCTGTGTTAACTGACTTCCACCACACAAAGAAACTTAATTGTAGAAGTCTGACAGCATCACCTATCTATAGATAGAAAGATATAAATTTAGAGAGTAGTTTGATACTACGTCTATTCAGCAGAATAAGAGCAGTAGGTTCTTTTTTCTGGGGCATGTGGGTTCCCAAATTATGGGTACTTGGCCAGTCATAGTAACAAGCACATGTGTAGCATGACTTAAATCCAAACAGAAAGCAGTTGTTTATCCCTATAACATTAATGCCACTTTCGTACCCACTATCTTGCCATGCTTCTCATTATTGTAGTTTACACGGTTTACAGTTGGGCAGGAGGGTTGGTGACTTTTCTCATGCCAACTGCCTACATAATGTCCTCACGTATGTAAAAGGAAATTATCAGGGAGTAAGTTTCCTGGTCAATACTATCTTGATTTCTTCACATGCTGTGATCAGTGTGTATGATGTCTTCATAATAGTGTCTTACCACCATATTCCATGGAGAAACTAGCAGCAATAGCAATAAGCTATATTGTTTTGGGTTTTCCCGAGACACCTCTGCCCATAAACTCAAGAGGAAGGATCCACACCTGGTACTGGACTTTTTATTTGGTAACCTATGGTTTCTAGGATGAGCATAATATCCTGTGGTGGATAACTCCAGTAAAACTCTTTTATATGAGCACACACACACACGCAAACACACACCCTGCCCAAGTCTTTAATATGCTTCTTACCTTAAATGTTATTTGTCTGAGGTACACTATTTTTCCTCTAGCATGTTTTTTTTCATTCATTTCCTTTTTGTGTTTACTTGTTTCAAAATGCATGTTGCAACAAAGCACATAGGGTGCTATGGGACAATTTTTTTCTCTACCGTTTCACATTCTCAGCTAAGGAACAACAACTATTAGCAACAGCAACAGCACAGATAGAAAAGAAAACCAAACGGACACTTAGTAATTGATGTACCACATACATATTCCTATTTCCCGAGAGATACCCAGGGAAATGGATAAAGCTTAAATAACTGGCTGAGTGCTCTAGAATGTAGAATATCTCTAACAAAGAAGAATGCAATTTTGAAAAAGTGACATGAAAAATGAAAATGACCATGCTGGCAGTGGTGGTGCACGTCTTTGATTCCAGCACTCGAGGCAGAGGCAGAGGCAGAGGCAGAGGCAGAGGCAGAGGCAGAGGCAGGCAGATCTCTGTGAGTTCGGGGACAACCTGGTTTACAAAGTGATGTCCAGAACATTCAGAGATGTGACACAGAGAAATTCTGTCTCGAAAAACAACAACAACAAAAGGAAAAGAAAGAAAGTAAGAAAGAAAGGGAAAGGAGAAAGGAGAGAAAGAAGGAAAGGAAGAGAGAGAAAGAGAGGAAAATGGCCATGAGTTTCTGGGGTTATCCAATTATAGAAGTGCAAATATATGGGAAACTAATGTTAGGGAAAAAACTAGTTAATAAAACTTGTCATTCTCCAAGCTGTCCGGAATTTCCGGTGATCAACTTTTGTCCTCTGGAGTGCGCCAGAGAGATACCTTTGTAAGTGTAGCTACATTTCTGTTGAATGTGCAAGGGCAGAAAGCCTTGTCATGTTAGCTTCTCAGTTGCTGTCAACTCCAAAGGTTCCCTGTCAAAGTAGAAAATCTCGGGTAACATATATTGATAACCCTCAATCTTTATTGATTTAATTTATATCTATTTTTCATTGAAATTATTGGTCTATACAATGTCCATTGATTTCTTTAATTTTAAAAGTAAAAATTGTTATTTTCTTTTTTTTT
>JAQQSO010003969.1:0-13161 GCA_028658305.1 Pachyuromys duprasi | reverse complement strand
CTACCCCCCAAGGGAGAAGCAGCCCTGCTAGGCCACAGAGGAGGATTTTGCAGCCTGTCCTGAAGATGCCTGATAAAACAGTGTCAGATGAAAGGGGAGGAGATCCTCCCCTATCAGTGGACTTGGAAAGGGGCAGGGAGGAGATGAGGGAGGGAGGGTGGGATTGGAAGGGAATGAGGGAGCAGGATAGAGCTGGGATACAAAGTTAATAAAATGAAACTCAAAAAAAATTTAATAGAAAAAATTCTTCTTTATATGGAGTTTCTAGCTTACTTAACTTTTGACCATGTGTAACACCAATAATTTTTCTTATATAAATTGTTTGCTGAGTGTTTAAAGCCATACCACACACAGGCATTTTGTTTACTCTCCAGAGTCTCCAAACAATATATTACAAAGACTGAAGCAGGAAGCACAGGATTTGAACAGGTCTGCACCAGGTCCTCTGTGTATACACTACAGCTTTCAGTTTAATATTTTTATGGTACCCCTGAGTGTATGAACAATTGGGTTTCTCATTCTTGTGCCTACTTTAGGTTCTTTTCTTTCTGTTGGTTTGCCTTGTCCAACTTTGATGTGATGGTTTATTTTTAATTTTATCTTACTGCATTTTGTTTCCTTATATTTTGCTCTCATCTCTTAGTTGTTTTCTAATAAGAGACAGAAAGGAAGTGAATCTGGAGGGGAAAAGAGGTAGTGAGGAATTGGGAAGAGTAGAGGCAGTAAAAACATTAATTGGGGTAAATTATATAAGAAAGAATATCTTTTCAATAAAGAGGAAAAACAAAACTTAATAGTTGTTTCTAATATATTCTAGAAATAAAATGACAACGTAAATTAAAACTTTAGGTAATTAATATAAGGTTCTCTTCTTTGAAAAAATTGTCTTTATAATCAATGCTACAGTATCCAGAAGGGTGATGAAATATTAATTATGAAAATTATTTTCTGTGACCTGGGAGGATATTTCTACTCAGTAAATTATTTGTTTTATATTTGTGAATACCTAAGTTTGATCCTCCAAAACCCACATGAAAAAAAAAAGACAGAAAAAAAAGCTACCCAGGCTTGATACCCTTGGGAGGTAGAAATGTTGATCTTTGGGGCTACCTGGACAGCCAACCTAGCCTCATGAGTTAGCTCTTGGCCAATCATTAAAAAATAATGTAGACAGCCTTCCAGCATAGTATGGTCAAAAACTTTCTCTGTTCTCCATATGCATCCTCAACACATGCATATGAACACAAATAAAAATAAATTTTACAAAATCTTTAAATTCCCAACTTGAGGTGAGGAAATAAACTGCAAATGCACATAATTATATTACCTTGCTTCTCTGTATTCTCCACTGCTGTTTAAACAAAACAAAACACCTTCCTTAAAAGATTTACCAACATAGCATAAATTAAAGATGCCTAGATGACGAAATCTCAGTTTAGAAATCGCCTAGATCAACTTGTCCTGTGGGCATGGCTGTAAAGGCATCATCAGGATGATGATTGATGTGGGAGGGCTCATCCCACTCTGGGCAGCTACTCCACAGATATGTAAGAAAGCTAGCGAAAGTGTAGCAGACTAAGGTTTCTCTTGTGCTGCACTATAACCTATAAACCAAAATAAACTCTTTCCTCTCCAGTTTCATTTTGTTAGAATTACTATTAAAATAATAGTATTGTAATAGTACACTATTTGGGGGGAAAAGATTAAATCTATCTAGTATCATATATGAAACTCAGTGTTGATTTAAGGCTAAGATTGTATGGGTAGTCTGGAAACTTAATTCTATAATAGCTACTATTCTTTAAACACATTTATATTTAAAGCCAAAGACATATGCTGTTCATTTGCTGTACTCTGCCATTTCTCAATGTGGTCTTTTATAGTCATAATTTAAAGTTTCTGATTTTTCTTACCTGCCTTATAGCTATACAAAGCTTTGCCCTCAAATAATTATAAGTTCCTTCAACCATCTGGTAGATACAGTAAGAGCAATAGTGTTCTGAAGTTTTCGATGGCAGCTGTTGGGCTGCTAGCAGGAATCATTCTTTCAAACGAAAAATCCATTTACTTTGATTGCTATTATAGTTCAAAAAATATTGATCTTCCCTTGCTTGCAAACTCTTTTAAACAGGTAGCTACAGAGATTTAGACCAAAATCTATATTTCACTTTGTTCTTTCACTCAAGGTACTTCAAAAGAAAATGTTTAAAAAATGGATGGGTTAAGTGAGGTCGCAGGTGAACAATGCTATGCAGAGCCTCCTTATAAAAGGAGTGCTCCCTCACGCTTTCATGTGACTGGCTGTCACTGGGCTGTAAGCTCCTAAGAAAGCAGAGTCATGTCTTTTTAATTGACTCTATACCATGTTTATTTTATTCCACATGCGGGCTGTACAACTATATGTGCAATTTGTCTGGAGTGCTTCAGCAGTAGCTACTGTCTACTCAGAACAGTCAAAGTACCTACAGAGTTGTATATGAGTCACCCTGTGTCTTCTCTCCCACATCATTTTTTTTTCTGCTGAATCATCCCTGCTCCCCAACCAGTTTCCCACTCCTATACAGAACTCTTCACTTTAAGTCCACTCAATAATTTATCTCATTTTAAAAATACTTTATCCACCTTACTTTTTTAATCCTTTATTTTATTTACTTTCCATCTTTGTTGTAGCCCCATCCCTCCTCCTCTCCCAGTCCCTACCTTACTTTTAAATGCCTATCTGCATATCTTTTTCTAGAATGTTCAGCTTTATACATTTACGTAATCCCCCAAATTGGAACACTGTAATATTTCCAAAAGTGTAGTGGAAAAGAGACATGAACAGATGATTTGATGAATGAAGAAATGAAGGAGTGGAAAACAGGAACAATCCACCTGAAAAAAATAACAGTAAAATAATCACTGTGTCTATTTATGTGAGGTTTGCAAAATTCACCTACTCTTGAGTATACCTCTGGGTTCTCTGACCCCATGCTGTGAAACACTTATAACCAAACTTAGAGGAAATGCTTACGTGTTCTCTTGAATAAACTTCAAAATTCAAACAAAGGGCCAGCACTAAGGATACAGCCTAAAGGCAAGTTACAGGAGAGAGAGGATTCACTGTGAATTCATAAACCAGTCTTTAATAATTTGAATCACAGTATTCCTCATTGTTCAAATTACATAGAACTTGCACTTGATTTATGAAGTACCTGTACTTGACTTAAATATTAATGTTTTCTCTAAGAGGTATTGGCTGTTCTCTTTTCCTTAAAAATGCCTCCAAGTTATTTTGAAAATTATTTTTCTTGTTTTTTTTATTGGATTGTTGGCAGCTGTGTATTTTTAAAGTATTAGTAGTCTCCACAAGAAATGAACATATGAAAAAAGAAAACCCACAATGGTAGAGTCTTATCACTTGTTAGACAAAGAAACAGCAACTTTGTGAATGAATGGCAACAAAAAGGGGTTTGAGTAGGGCCAACATAATGTAAGGCCATAGTGACAAGTTAGGAAAACATAGCGGAACATAATGTTTAACTGAGGAACTTGTTTGAAGCTTTGCTTCATATAAACTCCAAGTATCTAATTGTAAGCTTACTGTTGTCTTCCTAGGATGAAGGGGTATTACTCACTATAATATATTTTTATTTATTACAATTTATTTACTTTGTATCCTAGCTGTAGCCCCATCCTTGTCCCCTCCCTCACTCCCTCATCTCCTCCCATGCCCCTTCCCCAGTCCACTGATAGTGGAGGACATCCTTCCCTTCCATCTGACCTCTAGCCTATCAGGTCTCATCAGGACTGTCTTTCATAGTCTTCCACTGTAGCATGGTAAAGCTGAACTCCCCTCAGGGAGAGGTGATCAAAGAGCCAGCCACTGAGTTCATGTCAGAGACAGTCCCTGTCCCCCTTATTAGGGAGCCCATTTGGAGACTGAGCTGCCACGGACTACCTCTGTGCAGGGGGTCCAGGTTATCTATGAATGGTCCTTGGTTGGAGTATCAGTCTCAGAAAAGACCCCCAGGTCCAGCTTTTTTGGTTCTGTTGTTCTTCTTCTAAAGCTCCAGACCCTTCCAGGTCTTTCATCTCCCCTTTCTTTAATAAAATTCCATGCACTCTGCCCAAATTTTGTCTATGCGAGCTGGTCAGTGGCAAAGAACACCATCTGTTCTTCCAAAGGTCACAAGTTCAATTCCCAACAACCACATGGTGGCTCACAACCATCTGTAATGAGATCTGATGCCCTCTTCTGGCATGCAGGCTAACATACAAGCAGACATTGCATACTATATATATACCATAAAGATATATCTATATCTCTATCTATCTATCTATCTATCTATCTATCTATCTATCTATCTATCTATCTATCTATATATCTTTATGATCTGTTTTTCAGTGGAAAAAACAGTGCACCTGCCTTTTTTCCAGTACCTTGAATTCGAATTAATCAATTCATCAAAGTGACATATTCGGATATATTAAGAGATACTAAATTCTATCTATGTCAATAATCTCAAACATAAATCTTCATACGTGGTGGACGAGTAGTAAATATGAGAGTGAAATTAATTAGTTATACATTAAACTTGGTAAGTGTAGATCTTCAATCCCCTCTACAAAAGCACCTGTACAGTATGGTTTAGTTTTTCTCTTAGAAAAGTTTATCAACCAGAGTACACTAAATTGTCTTATACATGAAATGTGTGAAATAAATTTATAAAATTAGGAAATTCAGATTAGAACACCATGTTTAATTTTGGAGTTGTCACACAACAGTGCATTTCTGGCCATTGTCGGGTTTCAAGAAATATAGCATTAACAACAGTTAAATTTTATGAGTGCTAAAGTTGTTTCCTTTTGTTGGGTTAGAAAATACAGAGTATCAATGGTAATAATATTAATCCTGACTTCTCTTACACTCCAAAATATTCTACTGGGACAGGACATAATGACCTTAGAATTGTTGATCAGTCTTGTATAAAAGCCCCGGGAGTATCATTTTTAAAAGAAAGTCTGAATATCAATGTGTTGAAGCAAAATGCTGTATAAAATAAATACTGGACATGTGAAGGAGTACAAGCTCCTGGCAGGTGATCATTGACAGTCCTCAAAGTTATTGTGTTGTCCTCTAAATTAGTCATCTCAGCTCTAAAAATGATAAAATACAGATAGTTTTAAGGAATAAATTGGCAACACCTTATACAACAAACATAAATTAATGATATCTGATATAATATGTAATTATATGTGCAATATAATATGTAGATTAAAATAGTATTATTTCTAAATTATTTTTGCCTTTATAGATAACACTGTACAGTTATATAAGTATAATATATCAGATGGTGTGTTGCTATATGGATCCAGCATATGATATTAAAACTCAGTACATATGTGTATATATATATATATATGCAGATTTATCTAACATTTATTATTTTCCTGAAGTGAAAATACTCAAAATATAGAACATGTTATTACTACCTATAGTCATCTTACTCAATCATGTTTTTCTCATAGTAAAAAAGACATTATTTCTGCCAAGTGTAGAAGTTTAATAACTTTAAAGTAAAATGTGCTTAACAAGTGAGCTTTGTTTAAATGCCTATGATCCTTTTGCTAACAAGAGTATCTGATTTTCATACCTGGCTGTGTTCTATACCAGTTCTTTGAAGATTGCAAGCCTGGCCTGAGTAAATTTGCCTCCATTCTGAATTTTTCGTATTGTTTTACTGAGCTTTGGTACCTAACCTGGAGGTTTTCAAAATGCCAGTGTTTTCATCTTGAATGTAAAACAATTTGCGCTGATATTATTTCACAACCAGGCCTCATTGTTTTCCCCAGGCAGTCATGATTTGCTTCTCTATCTCTTTCAATGTTGACTGTGGTCTCATTTGCCTGAAAGGCTGCAGGGGAGAACATAGTTTAACTTACAAGGTCTTTTCTTGCTGTGTTTTTTTCTATTTCTCTACCTTTGCAAGCCAGTTGCTAAGGGAATGAAATTCCCAGGAGAATTCTTAATGTTAAGAATCAGCAAAACTGCAACCTTTACAGATCTCTTTCTTTTAACCTGCATGGCTCCTCTGTGAAATATTTGAATTACCATGTCAGTGTTGTCAAGTTAGAGTACAATCAGTGTGTGGTTCTATGTCACTTTAAAGCCAGATGTTACTCTTTGGTAGAAAATCTGACGGAATTTAAAACTAGAGTACATTACTTTAGGCATCAAGGATCAAAATCAACTTGGAAACTAAAAATAAATAAAAAATGTGATGTAAGAGACATTTCCAAAAATTTCAGCTTCTGCAATTTAAACCTATGTTTCCAATATTGCTCTCAACATACTGTTCTCAGAGTCCTCTTTCTAGATTTCCTCTGATCACCCAACCTCCCCACCTCATTTATTTTCGTCTCTTTATCTCTCTCTGTCTTCTCTCTTATCACTTTCCCTTTCTCTCCCTTTTCTCCCTCTATTTTGTTCTCTTTTTCCTTCTCTCTTATTCTTCTTATTTCTCTGCCATCAAAATGTGGAAGAAAAGGAAGAGAAACCGGGGCTATTCTGCGATCATTGCCTCTGATTCTGGGGACTGGAAACTCTGTCCCTTGCCAACTTAGTTGTAAATGATTCATAGATACTTACAGGACTCCTAATGGAAGCACCATACATTAACAACATCTCAGCCCAGTTTTACACTTTGCGAGAGGAAATTACTAAGAAATAATACAATCTAAAAGCACTGGGAGAATAAGTAAATCCTTCTCTTATTGAATTACTTTTTCTGTGGTAAGTGTTATTTTATCAATAAGACATATCCTGAATGAAACAGATGTATGTTGGTATGAAGTGTGGTGTGGTGGCTTTGTAAACTTGACACACTTGGGATAGGAAACCTCCATAATATTGTTTTCTGGCCTTTCGATAGGACCTTTTATTTTGTCATCCTGACACAAGGAGGAGTCACTTGCAAAAGAGGAAATTAATGAAGGGATTGCCTTCATCAGTCTGACATATGGGTGTATCTGTGGAACATTTTCTTTTCCTTCCTTCCTTCATCTTTCCTTCCTTACTTTCTTTCTGAAATAGTTTCTCTGTGTAGCTTTGGCTGTCCTAGACTCACTATGTAGACCAGGTTGACCTTCAACTCACAGAGATACACTGCCTCTGCCTCTGACATGAACTGATTGGCTTGCTCTTTGGTCACCTCCCCCTGAGGGGGGAACAGCCTTACCAGGACACAAGGGAAGGCAGTGCAGTGCAGCCACCCCTGATGGGATCTGATAGAATTGGATCTGGGGAGGGGAATTAATTGAGAAGGGAGAGGGAGGGTATAACTGGGAGGGGAGGAGGAAGGGAGCTACAGGGGGAATACAAAGTGAATAAAGAATAATTAATAAAAATTAAAATTGAAAAAAGAAAACAGGCAGGGAAAAGGCATCAGAAATTCCATATGGTACCCTACACCACTATACCCAAGTTGGCCTACATGAGAAGCTCTACATCGCTGTCCACAGAAAGCTAGGAAGTACAGTATCCTTGCAATGATCGGGTCCTTGTGAGCTGGTCTTTAATCTTTAATATCATTATAGATAAATGATATAAAACATAGAGTAATAAGTGAAATTACAGAAGCATCTAGCACTCATATTTTTCAAATGAAAAACTTCTAAAAGTTTTCAATTGTCCAATAAGTGGATTATTGTCATTATATGATACATATATATTTTCTGTATAATTATGCCATTTCATGAGTGCTTATTTAATAACTTCATGTACTTTTATATGCTAATTCTGCATTTATACATGATCATCTATATATTACATATTAGGTCATAACTGGATATACAGTATCTAAGAACTCACTTTTTTGAGCCATATATAGGCAATTGAAATGAAAAGTGGAAATATGGTCATGAAAGGAAACAGATATGTAAAAAATTAATGATTATTTATATATATGTGTGTATATAAATACACATATTATATAAGATATAATTTTAATAATAATTTAATTATATATACTTTATTATTATGTAAAATACACATATTATATATAATTATATACATAATACACATACATATAAACATATATGCATAGTATATAACATACATATGTATATACAGACTTCGCCAATTTTTAAATATGTGTCACTATAGTTCAGATATATTTGTGTGTGTGTTTTCTCAAGGGATTAATGTACTAGGTAATGGAACATTTATAAGTGGGGCTAAGTGGGAGTTGGCTATGTCATTGGGAGTTGATCAATAGGGATTGACTTAGTTCCTCTGGTACTTTGAGTTGACATTTTCAGATGAAGAATGATCTACAGTTCTCAAATAAAACGTCTCAATAGAACGTATGTGGCAGTAAACCTTTGCATGTCACCACCACTGCACATCACAAGCTCTTCCATGCACTTATTTCCTGATCAACCTTTTTTCCCCAACGTACTATATTATCTATTTATTGATTAAGGCTTGTGAATCTTCAGTGGGATGGTGACTCTTGGAAGGAAGAACTATTGTTCAGTAATGTATCCTCAATCTTTTGAATATGACTTGTCACAATAAAGTGTTCAAAGAGCAATAAAATAATCTTTTAAAATATGTGAAGGAAACTTTCTCTAACCTTACTAAAAATAGGTGAACATATACATTTATTTTTCATCATTTATGTATCTGTTTTAGGAGCCATAAATATAACTATACAAAAATAAATAAGCCCATGCAGGGGCCTGCAGAGACTGATGAATCAACCAAGGATCATACATGGAGAGGACCCAGACCCCTTGCTCAGATGTAGTCCATGGGCAGCTAGTCTTCATGGGGATCACTTAGTAAGGGGAACAGGGGCAGTCACTGGCATGAACTTGGTTGCCTGCTCTTTGATCACCTCTCCCTGGCAAGATGGCCTTACTAGGCCACAGAGAAAGAGGTCCAGACAGTCTTGATGAAATTTCATGTGCTAGAGTCATATAGCAGGGGAGGAAGACCTCCCCTATCAGTGGACTAGGGGAGAGATATAGGAGGGGGACAAGGAGGGAGGGTGGGACGGGGAGGAGTTGAAGGAGGGGGCTATAACCAGAATATAAAATGAATAAATTGTAAATAATAATAATAATGAGCTCAGTGACCTAAAAAGAAACAAACAAAGGTAGATTGTAAAGAAATATATCTAAACTAATTTAAAACAATAGAACTGATTGAAAAATTTCAAACCTAGTTAATCCAATTCTTGGAGCAAGTAATATAATTGTAAAACTTTACAAGTGTGGGGAAAGAAAACTAAGCTAGTAAACATGAACGATATTAAGAATTAGGAAGATTTTGTTTGGGTTTTTGTTTGCTATATGGTGTCATGTATAGCAGAGGTTGGCCTCAAACTTACTAAGTCACCCATGAAAACTGTGGACTAATCCTCTTTTGCCTCTGCATCCTAAGTACTGAGAGATATGTACTGTCACTTCCAGAAAGAAATAGGAAGCTTTTTGACAGATATTTATCATAGTAAAAGTTAAAAGACCTATATCAGTTCTGTTTTTCTTTTAACCTAGTGGACTCACTTTTCTAGCATATATGTTGCTATTACTATTTCTAAAATTTAAAATCAGTTCCACATAAAATAATTCTACATCTAACTTAGTTGATATCTCAAAGTTCTAGCAGGCTCATAGAATGATTGTTGTTTTAACATTCAAGGATCCATTTTCTCCTGCTTTAAAAAGAGTTGTAAATTCACTACTGTCTTTCTTTGGTACTAAAAATAGACACAAACAGGTAGAACAATAATACATGGTGATTGACACTTAAACATAGGTTAAAAGCTAATAAAATCTCCTGTGGACTGTAGTGTTTTAGAGGAATAATAAGTATTTGTGATTTCTGCTAGGATTTACTGTTTTCAAGAACAACTCTAGAACTCTTTGGTTTAAAAAAAAAAGACTCTACTAATGGAGGATTCGAAGCAGAGGCTGAGACTCACAGCTAAACTTTGGCAGAGATCAGGTAATCTTAGGAAAGAAGGGAGAGATAGAAAGTTTGGGCAGAGTGCAAGGAATCTTAAGAAAGATGTGGGAAATAGTAAGATAGGGAGAGGGCAGGAGCTCCACAAGGAGAGCAACAGAACCAAAAAACTGAGTACAGGGGTCTTTCCTGAAACAGATACTCCAAACAAGTACCATGCATGGAGAAAACCTAGAACCCCTGCACAGATGGGAGTTCAGTATCCAAGTGGGTTCCATAGTAATGGGAACAGGGACTGCCTCTGACATGAACTGATTGGCCTGCTCTTTGATCACCTCACCCTGATGGGGGAGCAGCCTTACCAGGCCACAGAGGAAGACAATACAACCACTCCTGATGAGAGCTGATAGACTAGGATCAGAAGGAAGGAAAGGAAGACCTCCCCTATCAGTGGACTTGGAGAGGGGCATGTGTGGAGAAGGGGAAGGAAGGTGGAATTGGGAGGGGAAGACGGAGAGGTTTATGGGGGATACAAAGTGAATAAAGTGTAATTTATGAAAATTAAAAGTAAAAAAAGAAAGACCTGGAATGGATAAGAGCTCCAAAAGGAGAGCAACAGAGCTAATAAAACTGAGCACTGGGGTCCCTCAGAGACTGATACCTCAACCAAGGACAATGCATGGAGAGAACTTAAAATCCTGGCTCAGATGTAGACCATAGATTCATTCTCTAAGGGTGTTCCCTAATAAAGGGAATGGGGGCTTTCTCTGGCATGAACTCAGAGGCAGGCTCTCTGATCACATCCCCCTGTGCGGTGCAGCCTTGCTAGGCCACAGAGGAAGACAGTGCAACCAAATCTGATGAGATCTGATAGGGTCTCATAGAATGGGAGGCTAGGGTCAAATAGAATGGGAGGAAGATTTCCTATCAGTGGACTAGGGGAGCTGCCCCTGGGGAGAAGAAAAAGGGAGGGTGGGACTGCTAGGTGATGAGGGAGGGGGGTCACAGCTGGGATGCTAAGTTAATATATTGTAATAAATGATAGTAATAAGTGATAAAAAAGAAAGCATTGTACTATACTGACAAAATAATTAAACTCAAACCACTTTTAGAAAAAAAAAGACAGTTTGTGGAATTTTTACAAATTCACAAATTCAAATGTTTTTAGTCTTATATATTTTATATTTAATATAAAATCATGGAGAAAAGCATGAAAATATGCACAACAGAGTGGCAAATTCCAAAATAACGAAAAATTATTGAATATGTAAATGGTGAATTGTAGGAGATGTGATGCATTGTATTAACTTAAAAAATTATCACTAGCAATACAGGAGAATGGCGTCTTCCTCACAGCCAACACACAAAAAATGTTTGGACTTTCACCAACTTAATAGGAAGGAAATAATTGCTCACTATAATTTTAATTGCCGTTTCTCTTATTAGGAATAAATTTAAATATCTTTTAATAAAAATTCAATTTTTCTTGCTACTCCTTTTTAAAAAATACTTTATTTCACATGTATTAATGTTTTGTATGGATGTGTGCCACATGTGTGCCTGGTGTCTCTACAGGCTGGAGGAAGTCATCAGATTTCCTATTTGACATTATAGGTGTTGTGAGTTAGCAGGCAGGTAGTGGAAATCTAACCCTGACCATTGCAAGTGCAGTAATTATTTTAAAGAGATTTTCAGTGTTTTAATATGAAATAAACAATTTTGGAAATATCTTTGTCGACCTTAATTTGAATATCACTTTATATATGTATGCATTGAAGTTTCACAGAGAATGTAGTTGATATGTATATATTTGTTTTATGTGTTCTATATATTTGTTTTATCAGCTAGAATCATATTAAAATATTAATTAATTCATATTTTTATGTTAAAATACAACTACTGGCAAGCACAACTACCACAGTAGTTTGCAATCAAGCCGTCACACTTGTCTTTTAGTGTCTCTATATATGAATCAAGCTTCCACCTTAATGATGCTCTTGAAATAATTTTACTTTCAACCTCCTTCAAATTATCCAATAAACACTGGTTCAAGGAATATATCTCAGCAAATTACAATGCAAATCAAGTTTTGCTGTTAAATAGATTGTTTTTGTTGTTGTTGAACAGTTGAGTTAACTAAAAATTACCCAAAAGTTCATTTTATAGGAAAGGTTTTCCAGTGATTGCAGATGATCAAAATGGTAACAATAATTCCTCGTTCTCTGATGGTCATTTCCTGCACAATATGCAAATGATAAGAAAAATTTGGAGATTTTTGAGAAATATATGCCGGTGTATTTCTGGGCGAATATGTATATCCGTAAAGCACACAAAACATCTTGTCATATTCTTCTGTTAAAGTAGAATGTTCTTTGCCACCCTAATTAGTTATAACTTCAGGCTCCACTCCAGTCTGAAAGCAACACACCAATTTGGTTCCCATAGAACACTATCAAATTAGTCCATAAGAGTGGCACAGCAGAAATAAAAATAAGATTGGAAAATGAACCCATCCTTCATCTCTGAAGCATCATAACATTAAAAGTTCATGTTGAGCACATTTGTAATGCAGGTATCATAAATCTGTAATCCCTGAAAATTAAGTTTTATTCTTTTATTTTACAGAAATTGAGAAAGAAAGTTGTGGTGATCCTGGCACACCTTTATATGGAATCAGGGAAGGCGATGGTTTTTCTAATCGTGATGTCTTAAGGTTTGAATGCCAGTTTGGGTTTGAATTAATTGGAGAGAAATCCATTGTTTGTCAAGAGAATAACCAATGGTCCGCAAATATACCCATCTGTATCTGTGAGTACCAAATGCTTTGCTTCTAAATGGCATATGTTACCCTGTCCTTGCATATAATTGCTTTTGTAATTAATTGCAAGGAGCTGGAACCAAGTAATTATTTTTGAATGAGTAGCACGTTGTGATAGTATCTTTAACATGTGTGCTTATACCAAATTATAAATTTCATTACAGATTTAAATTAAGTTAGCATAGTTCACTTAGAAATTGCAAAAATATATATTACATGTGTTCTTCAAACAAGTTGGTGGCATTTTATGCTGTATACATAGCACATTTCTTATAAACTAGATATCATAGCTAATTCTTATAAACCTGTTTAAGAGACCCTATTCAGGGAAACAGGGACTGTTTCAGTCATGATCTTGATGGCTGACTCTTTGACCCTCCCCCATATAAGC
>JAQQSO010003968.1:0-13161 GCA_028658305.1 Pachyuromys duprasi | reverse complement strand
AAAAAAGCTAGGGAAAAAATGAAGGTTTTTATCAGAAAAGGTCAGGTTTTCTTCTTTTCTTAAAAAGGAAAGTTCTCTATATCAATAGAAAAAGCTCAGAAACACAAAAAGAAAAATAACTATACCGGGCTAAGAGGAGATGAGGAACAAAAATTGAAAGTGTGCATGTTACACATTACTTAAGAGGAAGAAAATCTGTGAGAAAGCTGTGTAATGATTAGCAAAACTAGAAATGCCTGAGTTTCACGAGTCTAAAACTCTGGGAGTTACAGGACCACACAGCACATACAGGCGGTCAGAGCATGGGCGCGGTGTCTGCCTGCTGGACGCTGTAAGGGCATGTGTTATAGCATGCACTAATCAGAACACGGGGCAGTTTCTGAATGCTGGCCCCTGCCAGAATGTTGCTGGACAAGATGGTCCCTCAACTGTATTTAGGAAAACGTGCCTTCCAGTGCTTTCAGGATAAGCTGAGTCGTAGAGGCAAATTCAGTGGCAATGTCAAAGTCACCTCAAGAGTTCTGATTGAACGCTCAAGGGAAAGTCTGTTTAGCAGGCAACTGCACCAGTGGGGATCAGCTGAGGCTGACAGGATGGGTGGGCTTGTGTACTAAGGGTGTTTGCGCCAGGTGGGTATTGCCAACTTTATACCTACAGAGATAGGTGGTGGCCTGACCAAATATCCTCAGAAAACAATCCTGTTGGCAATGTGAGAGTAGGAGAGATTAGAAAGCAGCAAAAGCAGGTATGATTTTACAATAAAAACCAGAAGTTATATGTGTGTTCAATTTCTCCAAAGGGTACAGGCCTTCTGCCTACAGATGTTCAAGCTTTCTTCTCTGTGCTCACGTTTGCTCTCTTGCCTGGTTGTCTGCCTTCTGCCTGGATTGCCTTAGTCCTCGGGAGCCCTGCTGTGTTTCCAGGGTTTGGAAACTGTCTCCACCCCAGACCTCACAGGACATGTTAATTAACATGTGTGGGTGTGACAGATGTGTATACCTGTATGCCTGTCTCCTGCACGCTGCAATAAAAGTTGAGCTCTAATTACATCCATGCCGTGGGCATGTATCAGCCCACATGAAAACAGGGAAGCTGCTTTTTCCTTTTGCTTTTATGAAAAATAATGGCTAACTGGATGCCCGTGAATGAACTTGCCAGGGTTGAAAATCACTGGGATTGCTTCTGACTATTTCATATGCTGGTCAATGGGCAAAAGACCAGACTGTGGCTCAGCTAAAACAGAGGTGGAAGAGAGAGAGGGCAAGCATGGCTTCTAAACCAGAGCCTGGTGGGATTCTTGGAAAACAATAAAAACTGGACATGGTACCTTTCATGTTCAAAGATAAATTTAGATGATGTCATGAGATCTTTAAAATGGTTCCGTTTCTTAATTTTTCTTGTAAATGAAAGAAACAATTGTGAATGTCACCTTGGGAAGGTCAAGAAACTTCTAAGCTTCTTGAAGGTAGCACCATGGACAGCATTGGTGCTGCAGCTAACCCATGGTGCATTGGCTTTTCCTTTTTAACATTTTCTATTTATTTATTTATTTATTTATTTATTTATTTATTTATTTATTTATTACAATGTATTCACTTTGTATCCCAGCTGTAGCCCTTTCCCTTGTCTCCTCCTAGTCCCACCCACCTCTCTCTTCTCCCCCTATGCCCCTCCCCTAGTCCCCTGATAAGGGAGGTCCTCCTCCCCTTCCATCTGATCCTACTCTATCAGGTCTATCAGGACTGGCTGAATCATCTTCCTTTGTGGCCTGGTGAGGCTGCACCCCGCAGGGGGAGGTAATCAAAGAACCGGCCATTGAGTTCACGTCAGAGACAGCCCCTGTTCTCCTCAGGAGAGAACCTACTTGGAAACTGAGCAATCTATCTGAGCAGGGGTTCTAGGTCTTCACTATGCATGGGCCTTGGTTGGAGTATCAGTCTATGCAGGACACCCTGGGCCCAGGTTTTTTGATTCTGTTTTTCTCCTTGTGGAGCTCTTGTCCCCTCCAGGGTTTTCTATCTCCCTCTTCTTCCATAAGGTTCCCTGCACTCTGCCCAAAGTTTGGCTATGATTCTCAGTATCTCCTTCTATGCCCTGATGGGTAGAGTCTTTCAGAGGATCCTGTGGAAGACTCCTACTTTTACACAATGGACTATTACTCAGCAAGTAAAAATAAGGAAAGTATGAAATTTGCAGGCAAATGGATGGAACTAGAAAAGATCATCCTGTGTGAGGTATCTCAGAAGCAGAAAGGCACACATGGTATATACTCACTCATAAGTGGATATTAGCCATATAATATAGGATAAATAAACTAAAATCTATAGACCTAAAGAAGCTAAACAACAAGGAAGACCCTAGGATCCTCACTCAGAAGGGCAAACAGAATAGACATCGGAAGTAGGAGAAGACAGGGAACAGATACATTCATTCTTTTTTCTCCACATAAACACAAAAAAAGACCTAAGATGGGGTTCCTGAGTGTGCAAACAGTCCATTTCTTTGTGCCTTTGATTAGGCTCTTTTCCTTTTGTTTGTTTTGTCCAATTCCAAAGTGTTGGGTTTTGCTTTAATTTATTATGTATTATTCTATTACTAAAAACAAAGCACAAAAAATAAGGACTTTTCAGCACTTATTATTTTTGGTTATCAGGTAATCGCCTAAGATACAAACAGGAGAACAACATAAATGCTAAATTTGTTAAACACTATTTGACCAGAATTTTGAAGATTTGATTCCCATCAAACACAGGGAAATTAGTTGACAATTTCCTGACAAGTATTTAGTAGATAAAGTTAAGCCTATTTTAATTGAATTTTTAGTTTTTCAATTTTCATTCATTTTATTTATTCATGTGTGTGTATGCATGTGTGTGCTTGTGTGTGTGTGTGTGTGTGTGTGTGTCACAGAGCATATGCAGATGTCAGAGGACAAGCTGTGAGAGTTGGCTCTCTCCTGCTGAGCAAGTCCTAGGGATGACTCATGTCATCTGGCTTTGCAGCAAATGCTTTTTCCTGCTGAGCTGTCTGTCCAGCCCAGAGTTTCCAGTTATTAAAGAATCTCTGCCCCACACCCACTTCAGAAATACTTAATCATGCCCCAATAAAGGATTCTCTTTCTTCTCTGTTCCAAACACTTTGAAAATCTTTACTATCCACTTCAGACCAGTGGCATTCAACAAAGTCCCTGATTCCCACTCTCTCTTTAAAGACTTAGGTCTGATTATGTGATGTTTTTGGAATGTGCTTTCCGGGGGAGCACACAGCTCCTAGGGCCCCCTACAGTGAGGCTTCTAGTTCAGCAGCGTAAGAGGTGATATTCCACTCCTGGGTCAAAACCTTTATTCTCCATGAGTCATTACAAGACACAAGACAACATGGCTTCCTTCTTCCAAACCATCCTTCATCTTTGTCATGGCACATCTCAGGGGAGACACATTTTCTAGTCCATGGCTGGCTGGCCTACTATGTCACCTGAGTATTCTGGATGCTCCTTAAGAGAACTGTAGTTTTTCTAAACTACTGCAAGGCTTATTTTTTTAAGTACTTATTAGAACTGTTACATTTATTAATTATTATTTGATTAGAGTTCTGAAGATCCAGATCCTATCAAATGCAGGAAAAGCACTTGCGAATCATAAATATTGTCATTTGCTCTTGTTTTCTATTCCTTCAAAATAAATTATTGGAAAATTTTTTAGCTTAATACAACTATTATCATGACAGAGCGCCACATCTCAGGAATACAAGCAGAGCTCAGCTAGTTCACTCCTCCCTTCTACACAGGATTAACCAGGGCTAGTATTTGGTAATCGCTGATAGACTGGCTGCTATGCAGAGAGAGGGATGGCATCACTCATGTGTTGATACTTTCTTTGTCAGGGAAATCTTGGGCCTACGGGCCAACACAAGCACATGTGACCCCTCCAACAAAGTGCTCTCAGGAGAATCTTACAAGAGCCCCTGGGGCAGCAAATAGGGTGAACTGGCAGCGACATTTCTTCTGAGTGCTATTCATCACAGAAGTCACGGAAGCCACCTGGGCTCAAGGGGACACTTGGCAAATCCGTGTTTAAAAAACTTTGTAGGCATGTTTAGTTAACAAAGGGCACATCATAAGAAAATAGTGTGGTTTTGTATTTCTCAGCAATGAGATCATCCATCAAAAGGCACCTGTTATCTAAATATCTGTTGGACACACAAAGCAGGGCCAACCGTACATCTTAAAGTCACCCATGTACCTTGCATTTCCTTACTGATCACATCAATTCCTGTAAATATGTCACCAAAATATCTCATTAAGTGCTCCTCTCTTTTCAACTTATGCTTATTAGAAGCAGTGACCCACAAAAGCTCAACTCTGTTTCAAGCAACAGAGGCACCTGATGCCAATTTACTTGTTTGTTAAGCTCTGCCTTCGCTGCTCAGACCGTGATTGCCTAATGTATCTTGTCATAGTTTCCATGTAATAGATACGGGTAAGGGGACCTTGTGAATTCAATGATTTGCTTATAGTTAATAAACCAGTTATCACCCAGCTACAATGAAGCCAAGGCACTGATTCCAAAGCCCTCCTTCCGAAACAGAAAGTCTTGCCTGTTCAAGCAGAATTCCTGGACCTCACAGACTGCTGTATCTGAAGCCTGGTTCATCTCACTGCCTTGGTTGGCTGCATCTAGGAGATACTGCATCACACCCAGTGGACTAACAGAGTATCTCTTGGTTTGCAACAGTAACCAATGCCAAAGTAACAACAGCTCTTTCTAAGCCATTTAGGTTTTATTTTCCACAAGCAAGGGGCCTTTTTAAAAGAGACTCATTCGTTGGGTGACACAGGACACAAGCACAAAAAGGATCATCTGATAATCAGCTGAGCACTCGGGGCCCTTGTTTAGTCGGCAGGAGACAACAGCTCCAGGGGAAGAGTTGAGAATCACATTGCAAATCTTTCCAAGTGTAGCGGCACAGAGATAACTAAGATAGCTAAGGACAGTGGCTTTGGAGCAAGGACAGCCATGGGGGATTTAACTGGCTTTAGAGAAACTTACCTCTTACTGTCTTGATGTCACAAAAATAGTTTGTGTTTTTCTCGCTTTATCATGAGAAAGGGACTCAATTGTCCAGAGGCAGGCTTCCTTCAGCAAAAAACAGGAGAGAGGTTCTGCTTAGACTTTCAGAACCTGCAGGAGCCTTGTTTGTGGGAAGCAAGCTAGGCAGCAGAGATGGGCTAGGCTTCTCAGCGGACTATGCAGAGTCCCTCCCCAGCAGGCACTGGGGCTGAGGCTGCGTAGGTCCCACCATTTGCTGCGCTCTTGTAAAGTCTGGGGCTGGACATCCGAGAGGTGCCAGTGTGATTCCTTACCTCCTGCAATGTCAGCTGGACCCCGGTCAGCAGGCATGGCAAGCTGTAGAATACTCTAAGCAGCTGCCTCCTCTTTCCACAGACTACATCTCCTTCACAGAAAAAAGAGCTGGGGGTGAGGATGATTGCCTGGTTACATGTGCATATGGCTTTCAGGTGCATAGGCACCTGAGCTTTGTCTTGTGAATGGCCTTGATTTACAAACAACTTAGCAGCCTCTCAAATCTACTTGATACCTGCTCCTGCTCCATTCCTATCAAAAACCTAAGTATGACCGCAATCAGGAATATATGTGTTTTTATTTTGATGTTTCACACATAATCTTGCCTCAGCTTTTCCTGTAAACATTTGCCTCAGCTTTTTGCTGTAAACATTTGCATATTTTGGTGAAAGGAATGCAGTGTTTCAATTTGTTGCTGTATATTTGTTGCATTTTGTTTACTCCAAAATATTTAGATTCATAAGAATTTCTGCAGTTATATTTTCTTTAATTAATTTCAGGGTGTGTGTGTGCTGTTGTGTGTGCACTTCTGGATGCACTCACCCATGTGTGTTCATGTGAAGGCCAGAAGTCAATGTGTATACAACTATGTTTATATATATTTAAAGAAGAAAATGAACGTGGAAGCATTTCAGGAGGAGTTAAAGGCAAGGAATAGAAAATTGATATGATCATAATGCATTGTATACATGTATAAGATTCTCAAAAAATAAATTTCAAAAAGAAAAAAGTACATTGACTAGTAATCTTAATTTTAAAAAGAAATATTTAAGTAAAAATTATCTTACATTAATTTAGACAGCAAAGCAAAGACATTGATGTAGAAGTTAGAAACAGAAGAACCAACAACCTGAGTACAGGGACACTTGGTTCAGTGTTTTTATTGTGGCGGTTCCTCAGGAGGACCATGTTTCCAAAGCCACCAGGAGTGTGTGTGTGTGTGTGTGCTCACACATGCACATGGACGGATATACCATGTGTGTGGCCAAAAGAGGCCAGACGAGGGTTTCAGAACCCTTGGAGCTGGAGTGTTAGGCGGCCCTGAACACTAGGAATCACATTCAGGTCCTTTGGAAGAGCAGGAAATACTGCTTGCCCCAAGAGCATCTTTCTGCCCCACCTTGAACATTCTCATGTGGCTTTGGTGGTCAAATTCGTAGGCACAGGCACCTACAAAGATAGTGCTATGATCTTGACACAACGTGGAACAGAAGGGTTGACACCATTAAAGAATGTTTCCAATTCTATGCTAAGAATACAGTGCATCTCCCTGACCTAGAACTTAAATCTACTCATTTCCTGCTTCCCGTTCTTCCTTCTAACTACTTCCACACACAGCCTTATTCTTTCTAAAATTCACGGTGGAGAATAAGAAACATCTTAAAGACTTTTTGGTTTCTTTTCAGACCATATGCCAAATTCTTGGTGTACAACCCAAAATTGTTTCCTTTTTATTACAGGCTTTTTATGAACAAAGTTATTTCTTTACATCCTAGCCTACCCATGATAGATACAATATTGAGACAGACCAATACTGGTATAATGGTTTAGGCAAGTGCATATAGGAAGTACACAAGGACCCCAGAGCTATCCTTTTCTTTACTTGCATCCTTCGCGTCTCTCTGTGGTTTCAATGCATTTCCCATCCGTGAACTCCCTCTATCTCCAGCCGGTGATCCTCATCAGAAAGCCTGCTGCAAAGGTTTTTGATAAGGGGTATTATTTTTGATAAGCACACAAAAACAGACATAGAGACAGAAAAGAAACAACCAGCTTTCAGACATGTAAATGCCCCTCAAACCCAAAGGAGAAAATGAACTTCACAGTGACCTACTACAATGAAATAATGGGTATCTTCTTTCTACCTAATTGGCAATTACATCATTAAGGTCTTGTGAAATGCCCGCTTTGTTAAAAGATCTGTAACTATACAGATAAATCTGTGTTATCTAAGAAAAGTATCAGGAAATAAATGGAAGTCTTCCGCAGGTGATGTCATTCGTGCATACATTTCTGTGGGTCCATTTACTCCTGTGAGAAAGATGGGGGATGGAGTATGGAGCTGGGTGACACAGTAGGAGCTTTTCCTGCTACTGATTCTGCCCTGAATGCTCAGCTCTTCCTCATTCCCTAAAGAATACAGTGGGGACTCTCTTATGAGATCTGGCAGAAAGAACATTTGATAACACCAAGAGCTGATACTGTTTCTAAGGCCCGGGGCTCTTTTAAAACATGAATCTTTACTTTCCAGACAGTTCTATAACTTTTATATTAAAAAAATCTTCTTAAAAGGTTTCTCGCCATCCTAATTCATAGCTACTTTACAACCCTGGAAATGTTTTGATGTTAGACTTGGGTTGAGCACGGTTGGGTATGCAGTAAAAATAAAATTTGGTTTCCTCACATTAGTACTGTAAAACAGCTAACTATAAACAGCATTTTACATTAATAATATATTACATTTAGAAAGCAGATTATATGATATATGCACAGTATATTTCATTGCGTGCTTAAAATATTCATGCGCAAAGAAAAAATAAATAGGGCATCTACCACAGTGTTCACAGTGTTGTTCTGGGAAGTGGGGTTATAGGCTTATTAGTCTTCTCTGTTTTCCTTTTCTGCATTTTGTGAACATTGGAAAATAAATGTAGATTGTCTGGAAAGGAGAAATTCTTTTAAGATTTGTTTTTAAAAGCTTAAGCAACTGAGAAGTTTGAGATCTACTGACTGTATAGCTAAAAGTCTAGCTTATGCAGTTTAACATCGTAGCTGCTGGCCTGGAATGGCTATTTTAAACCAGACATAACTAATTAGTTCTTCAGCCATACTAAGCATAGCTCTTCATTAACAGCCACATTCTCATCATCAGAAAAAGTGCTACTCCACATCCCAGGCAGAAAGAGGATTACCAAACTATGCTCTGCTTACCAAGAACAGAAGCCGGGCCAGTGCTCACTGACACTGGGCGGGACCCCTGCCCATTGCTGTAGACACACTCCTTTTCAGCAGTCAGTCTGCTGTGTCCTGCTTACCTGTGGCCTTCCAGCTAATGACAACAGGGAAGAATGACTCCCAATACATAACTCAGTCTCCATGCCACAATTACCAGCTTCTCTACCCATGTCCAGCCCAATTTAATTCACTGCAACCCCTCAGACAGCTTGGAGAGTATACCATGTGTGTGTCAGAATCAGCCTTCATCTTCCAAACCAAATGAGGGAAATGCCCTTTATCCTTCTAGGGAATATTGAAGAGCTTAAATGAAAAGGCATTTTGGGTAGAGTGTTAGCACAAAGGAAGGACATGGTTGAGTCTATAACATCAAAAAGTTCTTCATACAGACAGCTGTGCTTCAGTTGGGTCTTGATGGCCGAGTGTCCAAGTCCACAAATCAGTGTTTCCGTGTTCTCATTTCCCGTCTTTCCAAAGAAGGGAACTTGTGGGCTTTCCCCATCACTGTGGGCAAATACCTGACAGAAACAACTTCAGAAGAGGAACCTGCCTCAGCCTGTAGTTTTGGAGGGATTTCTGGTGGGAGCAGCTTTGTCTGTGGCTGCAGGAGCATCATCATGCAGGTGATTAGCAGAGAACTCAGGCCAGAAACAGAAGTACATCTCAGAGTCCCTCCAGGACAGCCGTTCTCAGCATCCCGGGAGGTCTTCAAATGCCTGAGACTCAGGGGTCATTCCTCAGTCAAACCACTGTGGGGCCAATTGTTTAAACCATAAACCTCTGTAGAATTTAGACTCAGTCTACAACGGAGATCAAAACCCATTTTCAAAATGCAGTTCATATCTAACCAAACTTTGTTCTTACTTCATGTAGAACTATCTATGTTCAACTTCCTGAATTTCAGGCATGGCTCTATGCATGAGAAATAATTCTAAATCTTCAAATGAAATAACGCATATTATGATTTTAAGATTTCATTTGAACAAATAAAGTCCTATGGTTAAATGTTTTGTTTTCAGCCAACTGTCTATAAATGTTTGAATAGAAGTTAAAAACTTGGAAGGGCCCTGTTCTAAAATAAATATCATCCTTGTATTTTTCCCAGATGCAATGCTCCTGGTGGCAGAGAGGCTGGAAGGACCCTTCAACATTGAGTCTGTCATGGACCCAATAGACGTCAAGATCTCTGAAGCCATCATGAACATGCAAGAGAACAGCATGCAGGTGTCGGCAAAGGTATTCCCAGTCGTAGTTTGTCTCCTAAAGAATGTACATAGTGCAGGCGAAGTTAACCGAAGCATGGAGTGATGATGTGGGTAGGGATGACAAATCCTCCTGTGCTGCCACATAGCTTTCTCTGTCGGACCACAAATTTGCTCCTTCATTTAATATGTATAACAAAATGGCATTGAGAAGGGAAGTAAGTTTTTAGTTCACAGCTACTCAATCATGACGAAATTATTGGCTGCCTGAAAATTTCAGTAAGCTCCAAGGATGGCTGGCTAATCCCACACATGTGTGAGCAATTTGGGGGGAATAGTTCTTTCAGTGTTTGAAATTTCTATACACCTTTATTTTGTCCTCTGTCACAGAACATCCAATTATATCATCAGCTGTGCACATGAGGCATGTGCAGTATATGTTCAATAGTAAATAATCAAACACCGCCTTTGACTTCCTTTGAGGACAACTGTAGAGCCGCCACTAGTGAGCCTTTGTGGGGGAAATGTTCCTTTGTATAGAAGAGCTGAAGGCAAGAGTTATCAAAGTCTCATAAATCACGTGAGACGGAGGTCCTGAGTCTCGAGCTGTGGGCACAAATGCCAGGCTCCACAGTTGTGCTTGTACTCACCCAGCTGGCGAGGAGCAGAACCACCTGCCGGAAAGTGGGGAGGTCCTCAGCGAGGCTCCAGCCCACACTTTCATCACCTCCTCTCTACAACACTGACAAGTGCACAAAGACCCTCTCCTCCCTCGACCAGCATCGCCATGACAACCTCGTCTACCTCAGCCCTTTAAACCTGATGGCAGGGGGATGGCGTTGCCACTGAAATGTGCCAAAAGTTATGTGATCACTTATTTCATTTCTTAAAGTGCTTTGTGAAACAGATTTCAAATATAGTCAAGGAAAAGGGAAGAAATGGATGCCCAGAGAGGGAACCTTGAACTTTCACCAGGCCTCCCCAGCTGACATGAATCACGCTGGAGTTGTACTTCTCAGTGTAAACCAGGAGGAAGCTGGCACAGAAAGACTCTGGCCTGCATTTCATTCTCTCTCTGGGAGTGGCTGAGCCTGGAGTTTCCTGGGCTTGATTCTGGGCTTTAACGAACCTGAGGTACCAGGTAGAGAAGGATGCTTGAATGACCACCAACTGTTGGAAAATGGCACATCTGGGGCTTTCATAAAAGGCCATTTTCTTTCTTTGCTGTAGAAAAAAAGGATCTATCCATTCCTCTCAAATCCATCGCCTAAAAACCAATTAGAGTTGTTTTGAGAGGCCTCATAACCCAGCAGTGCTGGAGTAATTGGGGGCTATGTCTGCGGAAGTTTAAAATAGCCCTCAAGAAGGGAACATACAAAAAAAAAATACATGAACAGAAGTATCTGTGACCTGAGACCATCACTCACTTCTCAGAAGTAGGTGTCTGTTTCCATTGTCTGTGCTCATGTTCAAGCCGGGCATTCTTTTGCTTTTTAATTCATTAAACTATTTAGTAAATATTTATCAGCAATGCTCAGTGGACTAGGCTCAGTAGCCATACCCAACACCATCTTCAGTAGGAAAGTTCAGCACAAAGCCAGGGGACCAGGATGCAAACAGATGAACAATATGATAACAGACAGTTATAGATAGGATGAACACGTCCCCTGTGCCCCGCTGACTGGGACTGTTTCCATGTGAAGCTTCTGCTACTTGAGTTTTCCAGAGTCATGGATAACATCCTCCTGGTCCTGCTTCCTAAGTCACTTGACTTCCCTTCTAAAAGCCCCTTATTTAGTAGTCAAAGTATTTGAGAACATAAACAAGATCACGCACCGCTGCTTCACCTTTTAGCAGCTCCTGGACTGCAACCCAACGCTCACAGGTCCTGTGTCTCCCTCCTCTCCCTACCCAGCCTTTGTGCTTTTGCTGATGTGCTCAGTTCCGTGGGTTTGTTTTGCTTTGCTTTTCCTTAGCTTCTTGTGGCTTCCTTTGCCTGTGCTGTTCTTCCTCCTGTACCCTTCAGTAGGTCTCTCTTCTGAGTCCCCATCCTGACAGTCTGTCGTAGTGTCTATCGCACACTAGAAAAGAGCATCTCTGTGGCACTTGTTCCCTAATGGCCTTCTCCTGACAGTAGTCACATGGAACAAGGATCGCTGCTGTCCTATGCACCCAGAACCCAGCCCAGGATGTAGCACACATAAACTGTGAGCAATGCTTATAGAATTAATTTCAGGAATAATGAAAGGAGGGAGGAAGGGAGAGAAGGTGGGGGAAGGACAGAGGGAGGGAAAGAGAAAACTCTATTAAGTAAACTCTGAAGAACCTGGAAGAAATCAACTGTTTTGCTCTTTTCTATTGCTGTGAAGAGACACCATGATCAAGGCATCTTATAAAAAAAAGAACATTGGGAGACCAACAGAGCCAAAAAAATGAGCCCTGGGGGCTCTAGGGAGAACGATACCCCAACCAAGAACAATGCATGGAGAGGAGCTAAAACCCCAGCTCAGATGTAACCCAAGGATTCAGTCTCCAATTGGGGTCCCTAGTAAGGGGAACCAGGGCTTTCTCTGGCATGAACTCAGTGGCAGGCTCTATGATCACCTCCCTCTGGAGGGTGCAGCCTTGCCAGGCCACAGAGGAAGACAATGCAGCCAGACCTGATGAGACCTGATAGGCTAGGGTCAGATAGAAGGGAAGGAGAACCTCCCCTATCAGTGGACTAGGGGAGGGGCATAGGAAGAGAAAAGGTTGGGAGAGTGTTTTGGGAGGAGGCAAGGGAGGGGGCCACAGCCAGGATACAAAATAAATAAATTGTAATAAATTATAATAATAAAAATAAAAACAACAATAAAAGAGAACATTGCACTGGGAGCTTGCTTATACTTTCAGAGGGTTAGTCATGATCATAATGGCAAGAATTACAGTGGCAGGCAGGCAGGCAACCACAGTAGAGCAGTAGCTGAGTTCTTACCTCCTGATCCACAGGCAGCAGGCACGCGAATGAGCGCGTGTGCGCGCGCGCGCGCACACACACACACACAGACAGAGACAGAGACACAGAGACACAGAGACACAGAGAGAGGAGGGTTAGAAAGAGAGAGAGAAACAGAAAGACTGAAGACTGGGCTTGGTGTAGACTTTTGAAATCCCAAAGTCTATGCCCAGTGGCACACCCCCTCCAACAAAACTACATTTCCTAACATTTTTCAAACAATTCCACAAACTGAGGACCAAGTATTCAAATATCTGAGCCTATGGGGGCCATTCTCACTTATACCTTCATATTAACCAAATTCAGTTGGGCATGATGGCACACACCTTTAATTTCAGCACTTTGGTGCCAGCGAAAGGAAGAACTCAGTGAGTCTGGACCTAGCCTGGTCTGCATAGTGAGTTCCAGCCTAGATAGGAGAACTTGTCCATGTACCAGCATCACCAGAAAAAAAAAAAAAAAGAAACCAAACAAATCCAAAGAGTATACTGCCTAGAATGTACTCTTTTCAGTAAATACAACTTTATTTGAAAATAAAATAAATCTATGTTTATAGAATGCAACATAATAGTTTACAATGTGTCTACATTATAGAAATTCTAAATCAAGCTAATGAGCAGAACATTGCCTTTCACGTCCGTTTTTT
>JAQQSO010003967.1:0-13161 GCA_028658305.1 Pachyuromys duprasi | reverse complement strand
AGGGAAGGAGGTCCTCCCCTGTTGGTGGACTTGGAGGGGGCGGGGAGGAGGGAGATGAGGGAGGGGGTGGGAGGATAGGAGGGAATGAGGGAGGGGGCTACGCCTGGGATTCAAAGTACCTAACCTGTGATTGAGAGAAAAATATATAAATTTAAAAAAAAGATAATAGTGAAAAAATATATATCAATGCCAGGACCTGGCATGTCGTTTTCCTCCATGTTTTCTTCGGGTATCTTCATGGGTTTGGTCCTCGTATTTAATTTTTAAATCAGCTTTCAATGATTTTGTTCTTCTCCATGTGATGATCCAATTTCTCCAATATTGTCCGTTGAAAAGCCTATTATTTCCCTGGGACTCTCTCCCCAGCATATACTCTCCACACATTTGTCAAGATCACTTGCCTGTAAATGTGGGTACTTAGTTCCATGCTTTCCACTCCCTTCCATTGGTCTGTGAATGTCAGTATCACACTGTTTTGCTTACAATAGCTTTGTAGAATATTCTAAAGTAAGGTAGTATTATCTGTCTAGATTTGGTTTTTTGTTTATTTATTTTTTTTGGTTTTTGTTTGTTTTTTTTTGGCTTTTGTTTGTTTGTTTGTTTTTTACTCAAAACACCTTGGTTACTTGGGACCTTTTGTAGTTACATATGTATTTCAGGATTATATCTTGAATCTAACCAGCTCTTTGAGTACTTGCTTCTTTTCTGTGAAGCTCCAGTGAATGTATAAATTCTGACATCAATAAAAATTGTAAGCCTTTCTCCTATTAATTTGCATTTTGTTAGTAAAAGTTTTAGGAACATATTGCTGAATCTAAGAGATAGAGGGAAATATTTTCCTTTCCAAGTAGCAGAAAACTACATTTTGTCTGCGCAGGTTTTAATTTGCGCTAGCCAGAAGATCCTGGGAGACTAGCAGAGTCTCTGTACTGTGGGCATGATAGCACCTTGAAAGGTGACATGGGATCTAAACTAGCCTGAGCATGCCCTCTGATGATTCCCTGGAGGGAGAGTGAGGAGCATGGGTGTGTGGAAGTACTTAGCCTTCCTTAGATGGAACTTAATTGTGTCACAAGGCTCCTAGTGTCCTAAGGCCAAACACCCACATTCAAAAGCACCTAGACTCATCAACACCGACATCTTCCCAGGTACCTTAGCACCCACTTGAACCTTCTTCCACTTAGGGTACTTCACGGGATCCAGATTCTTCTACTGAATTCAGATACTAGAAGTTGGTATTTCTTTTAGAGTAGTGATTTTTCAAGACTAGTTTTATCAGTGGCTTCTAAAATCTATACCTATGTAAGTGGCACACTGATAAAAGAAAACTAGGATGAAGCTTGTATACATACATTGTTTAGAATACCACCAGATGAGTTCAATTGTAATCAAGAAGAAAAGTTCATTGTGCTCACACTGGGCTTGCCCAAATTGTCTGACCCTAAAAATCATCCAAGGCCCATTTTCAGGAACATGAGTCCATAGGCCCTTCTCTTAGATATTCATCTCATTAGAATTAATATCAGTTCTCTCATTAGAATTAATATAAAGTCCATAGAAAATATCAATGTAAAAATAAGATTGCATCCTCAGCAACATTCTAAAGAGATTTTTATTCTTAGGCCAGCTTGGGAAATTCTATTCCTGTGATGTGATTTAGTTCCCAGAAGTATATAGAATGTTGCCGATTTCTCCACTAGATTTCTCAAAGCTGGGATCTCAGGATTGCCATTTGACTCTCATTCAGCAGCTATGTATTCAGTGAGCAAGTGATTGCTTCAAAAATGAAGAAAATGAAAGAATTTTCTGAGTCACTAGAAATGAGTTTCTAATAATAGCTGCGGTTCAAACCCTGAGGAAAAATTCATTGCCCATTGCTGTGTGCTAGTCACTGTAGAGCTGTTCTGCCTACGGAATCTCATGTAATAGCAGTTCTGAAGGCAAATATTATCATTCCTAAGACACAGGTAAGATAAACTGAATCTCAAGGGCCTTGACCTCACAGTATTGGGTTTGTATCTTGGCAGTCACCTGATTGCCCACAACTTCTCAAGAGACTTGGTGGCTCAGCTTTCAGGTCTCTTGTTTCTTACACTGCGTTTGTGGGGAACCGGGCCAAGATAATGGTAACAATCATTATTCAGAAACTCCCTGACATCACAGATGTAACTAGTAAAGCACAGAGTTGAGATTTTAAAGCAGTGGTCTACAGAGGGTGCTCTGCTGGAACTTGCTGAGAAGACACAACTGCACAAACAAGAGAAGGGAACAGTGGCCATACAAACCACAATGATCACTCATGTTCCTTAAACAAAGATACTCTCTGTAGAAAACTTTTAGTGCTATGCTTGTCCTTCAACAACCCATGCGGTAAAGAAGGCTCTGAGCTAGAGTACTTCAGCCTGAGCTTCCACATTCTGTGTAGCTTCTGTATCTTTTGATTGTATACAGAGGATCACATCTCTGATGAATGGAGATGGTGATCAGATCATGACCTGGTCATAGCTTTTTCTAAGAGTAACTTGCCTTAGCACTAGACATAGTTGTCAAGGGACTGTAACACAGCACAGATCGTATTTTTATTTTATTTATTTATTTATTTATTCATTATTTTTACCTTTTTACTGAAAAAAATTCATATAATCTGATATTCCCTTTCCCTGATTTCTCCCAGATTCTTTCCATCTCCCAACCCAACCAATTTCACACCCTTTCTTTCTATTTCTCTCTTAGAAAGTAAACAGGCTAACAGATTTCAAAAGCCAAAGTAAAAAACAAAAACAAAAACCCCACAAGAAACATACATAAGCATAACCCATAAAAACACAAATTTGGAAACCATAATATACAAACAGAAGGTCAATAAGACAAAAAAAAAACCCTGCCAATCAAAGCAATATGAAACAAAAAGTCTAAAATAATAACCACTGAATTTGTTTTATGTTGACCATTTGCTGCTGGGCATGAGGACTACCCTTAAGTGAAACTCCCCCTGGAGACAACTAATTTTTCCATTGCAGCACAGATCATCTTTATGAACTCCTGGTAAGTTGATGACTTCTCTGCCTCTGTTTCTTTAACAAGGTCATGCTCAGGTCATGGAAGGATTAACATTGACTTAAGTCATCATTTGATCGTTAAAGCAAAGATTATGTAAACGTTGTCACTATCTAATAACTCAAGATAAAGTTGGAAAAAGTAAACCTGAAAGTTGGGTAAAATGAGTAATGGAGAAAACACAGATCACAAAGGCCAAGAATGTTAGCAAAAAAGATGCCTATCTGAAGGAGGAAGGGAAAGGGGGAACATTGTTGACAGGAGGAATTGTTCAGTATTTGAAGCATCATTTCATTTCATTTTTGTAACAAATCCATGTAGAGTATCATTTAAAGATAAGGTCATTAAAGTGTAGAAAAGTGAGGTTAGTTGTCCAAGATAACTCGACTAATAAAGGCATAAGTAGGTGGACCAAAGTTGACTAAGTCTGTCTTTCTCTTCCACCACCTGAAAGCAAGAAAAACAGAGTTGAAATTTTTATTCAACTCTTCAGGGGTGGGAAAAGAAAGGGAGAATTCAAGATTAGTCAGTTCCAATGGAAGCAATGGAGGGGAGAGAAAATCATGAATCTCAGGCTCTGGCCAAATTGGCTGAAAAACAAGCTGCGGAGCATGAAGCGTGCCCCTCCCAAACCTTGTTTTCCTCTGCCCAGGGTTAGGTGTTTTGTAGAAATTTGTTAGTGTTGAGTTCTCATGTGCTCATTCTTCCCATAGCCCTCAAGATTACAACTCAATCTTCTGCCTGTTTGGGCCAATGTCTTCGGGACTGATTGATTGATCCAGTATTTCTTCCTTCTACTGCCTTATTTAAAAGGAAGACTCAAAAATTTGTAGAAACGTAAAAAAAAAGAAACAACTTGACAGTCTAAATTGAGCAGCCAACACTGGTTTTCCCCTGATCTTCCTGGTAATCAGAGAACAGGCAAAGGTAATATTCTTTAAGACTCAGTGTTTCTCAATTTGAAATGCACTTTAATTGCTCAGACTCACAGGAAGTCTCACAAGAATTGCATTGCACATGACTTTCTTTATACAATCCAGACTGGTGAAGTGAGGGAGTAAGCGAACCTGGAACCTGGGAAAAGCCAACCACCGCCCTGCCCTGATTAATCAATTTGTTTAGCTTTGTGAATGAGGCACAGCCCCTATCCTGTTCAGTGGACAATCAAGGGGCTGGAATGAAAGGGGCCTGCTTCCATCCTGGGAAGAACTGCAGCCTTCTGCAGCAAGTGGGAGATCCTTGGCAAGGTTGGAAATCCTGAGTGATGTTGGCTGCTGGTCACTTTCCCATATTTTTGTGAGGTTTTCCTCAAGTTGACCCTGGTGGCCGAAAAACTAAGAATACTGAGGAAGAGAAAACTTCTTCAGCCACTGAGTGGGATTCAGATTTGCAAACAGGAAAAACAGTGCTAGTTTCAAGAGAAAGTTCCAGTGCCTGATTCTAGGGCCTGCCTTGAGGTGAAGGCAGCACAAGCTAAGGCAGAATCTACCTGAAAGAAGGCAACCAGTGAGAAAGGCTCTTTTGTTGTTGTTCTTCTTCTCTACAGCTCCCTTCCCCCCGTTTATTTTGGTTTGGTTTTATTTGAATTTTCAAGACAGGGTTTCTCTGTGTGGCTGTGGCTATTCTGGTCACTCTGTAGTCCAGGCTGGCCTTGAGTTTAGAGATCTGCCTGCCTCTGCTTTCTAAGTGTTGGGAATAAAGGCATTTGCCACCATTGCCCAGCTCTATGGGGATCAGAGTTTTCCAACTGTGTGGTGCAAGATATCAGAGAGGTGGGAAGTCAGCTCTTCGGGGGCTAAGAATTTTGCCTGAAGATAGCAGCAGGTAGCACTCTGGAGTTCCTGCTGTTAGAGAGCCTAAGGAGGGAACTTGGGGAGAAATAGTTCTAGGACCAATTATTGAACAAATACTATACACCAGGCCACATGTTACCATGAATGAGAAATAGTGGATATCGGGACAGAGTAGACGGATGAGCATGACTCAAGTTCATAAGATGTGATCTGGCCGCACAACTAGCACAAGTGCTTCAAAAACATTTAGGTGTGTGTTTGTGGAGGGGAGGGAACAGGTGTGGGGTGAAGAAGAGGCACCATCTACACACGAGTTTTAAGATAATTTAGATGTTCCAAAGGCCACACCCTTTAACAGATAGTGTTTGGAATGTGGTTCTGAATCAGTGACATTAGTCTCATGTTATTTTGATCAGAAGAAATTGTTGGTGCCAAGACTAAGGGAGTGCTTCTTTTTCTGCCCCCAGAGCACACAAGTCTCCATAACAGGGAGAATCCACAGAAAATATTGTGAATGCAGCATACTTCTCAGCAGAAGTTTAGCTGTGTCTCACCCTCGTCTTGTTGCTGTGCTATCTTAAAACCTCTTCCTGAGTCAAATCAACTGAATTCAAAGTCTTGTTAGAGACTGGAGAGATGACTCAGTGATAAGAACACTTGCTGCTCTTGCAGAGGACCTGCGTTCAGTTCCCTGCATCCACATGGCACCTCACCGCCCTACCTTCTTCTGATCTTCATGGTCCCTGCATGCATTTCATGTAGGTAAAACACTCATACATATTAAATAAATAACTCTGAAATTGCCAATTTAGCATCCTTCCTCTCTCAAATTCTGACCACCTAGAACCTTCAATGGACTATAGTGTTTTCCTGCCTTCTTTGAATTGGTAGCTCTGAGGGTTCTCAAGGATCAGTTCTGTGCCTGTTCAAACTAATGATGTTCCCATGGTGATATGTGTTTCTTGTTCATGTAACAAATACTTACAGAGTGTCTAATATGTGTCAGTCATTTCTACTCCAAGAGTTCTCTGCAGAAGAAGCCACTTTTCATGGCAAATGTAGAACCCCATCTGAGAGAGATGCTGTACCATTTTTAACCACTGGGATTGTTGGCTTAAGGTAGCCTATGATCCATACTTTCCAAGCTTGCTATTTGAGTATCTTATTTCTCCTTATGTTAATTCATGGCCCTCCTACCTTTTATAAATTGAGATATGTCTATGGTTTATCCCCAAAACCTTGTAAACATTTAGCAGTCTTATTCTTAGTTCACAGGTTCAGCTTGGTTACAGCAGAGGGCCCTACACAAGGTAGGCCTCTTTCTGGCTCCTCACAGAGTCCTTCAAATCCCCACTGTTGTCCCTAGAATGAAAGTAGTTACAAAGGGCTTCTAAGTTTTCAGGCGTGGGTAAGGATCCAGCTGGGCTAGTAAAGAGGAAGCAGCCACAGCCTGGGTGGAGTGGGAGGAAAGGTTGCCCTGGAAAACTGATCAGCTTTAGCAGTTGAAATTTTCAGAAAGAGGCTGTGGGGAGATGGAAAAGATGTGGTGAGGAAGCAAATCAGGTTTCTCAGGTTAGGGACCAGCCAGAAAGGGGTGGGGCTGGGGAGTGATACACAAATGAATTTTAATGTGTGTAGTTCCATGGAGGTACAAGAAAATGTAAGAAATATACATAAAATTCTGAATCATCCACACAGTTTGCAGAGACTATCATCCATTACTTCTGTGTTTCCAACACATACCTTCACTAAGAGACAGCAAGTGCCCACCTCATTCCCACTTTCCTCTTCTCTTTAGCTGTTTACATGCATACAGTATTCTGTCAGACAGAGGAAAAGGATCAGCCATCTTAAGGAAGACAACAGGTGTTTGGGACTGCCTCAGACCTCCTCCAGGCCAGCTCATTAACTCTCTCCCATGACACCTGGGCCTGAGGAGGAGGGTGACAGGGAACCCAGGTGACATCATTGTCAAACCGTCAGTGTCATTATATCAGCTGGGTGGTTTCCACCACAAAAGCTTAGTCAGAGGGTGAAGTATGGGAAGAGGGTGAGTCATGGGTGACTGGTAAGAAATGAAAACAGAACATCTGAAGCAAGTCTATTTCCTGGAGGTGTTCTTTCTATAAAAGCCAGCTGGCCATTGCCTTCTCACAGAATCCACACTAACAGAGAATCCACTCTCCTCTGAGTCTTAGGTAAGTCTCTGCTTGCAACTGATTTGAAATTCTTGCTTATTTTTTACTACAAGAAACTGTACAATGTCGTTGGCAGACTTGATGTATGGTGCTACTCAGAGTTAGCGATCACTAGCATTGCTTGCTTACATTATAGCACAGTTTGGGTCTGAAGGTAACTTAAGAGATGGCTCAGTCATCCACCTTAGTAGACAGCCATGGAATCAGAGATCAGGGAAGGGGAAGGAAGGATCCACTCAAAGGTTCACCAAAGATCACAGCAGGACACAGGCTAAGGCTTAGGTCCAGAGAGCTCACACAGTTACTAAAGTTCTTCCTGGCATGAAACTCATGTAGAAATTTAATTCCTTGAATAGTTTGGCTAAGCATTTTTTCCAGGCCAATATGGAACTTGGCAAACTTCTAGTCTGGCAGAGAAGGTGACACAGGTGAAATTGAGATGTCACGCACAGACAGTGCTAGTGGAGGAAGTAATGGTGAGGAGGAGCTGTGCAGGTGGAGGCACAGATCAAGGATAGCCTCTCAATCGCAGCAGTTAACGAGAACTAGAATGGAAGGATATTTGTTAGGCAGAGATGGAAGTGGAAATATCTATAGGAAACCAGGAGAGCATAAACTAGAAAAGGCAAAACCATACAGGTATGGATTAGAAAGCAGCCACCCTGCAATTCATGCTGTGATCTATTTCACAAGAAAATTGGTATATCGCTTTCTTTGGCTGGCACCACTTTCCAGATGTCTTGGTGTGTGGGTTCACATACCAGAAGCCAGCTTTTTAAAGACAGTTTATTGTTTTCTTGAAATTGTCATTAATATCATTGGTTAGCATAAGGACATAGGTTTTAGTGTGAGATTTTCATATGCATATGTTGTCATACTTTGGCCTTTTCACTCTTGCCTTAGAGCTTCTTAAGTTAGGTATATAACATGGCTGGGGAGAATGAGAGTAAAGAAAGGACCCACGGAGATGAACCAGAGGAAACCACCATTTGGCGAATCCTCTTGAAAAGGTCCAGAGGTTATCATATTGTGTTTTACTTTCAAGAGTAGAAGTCATCATGGAGAGAGGCTCTTTTCTCTAAAGGGCCTGGAATTAAATTTACTTGACATTGAAGTTACCTTCTCTTTTAATGAATCACTAAATTGGCTTTTCTGTTTTCAGGACCAAGTTCTGACCATGAGTTCCCACCAGCAGAAGCAGCCCTGCACTGTACCCCCTCAGCTGCACCAGCAGCAGGTGAAACAGCCTTGCCAGCCACCACCCCAGGAACCCTGTAGTCCCAAAACCAAGGAGCCCTGCAACCCCAATGTTCCAGAGCCCTGCCAGCCTAAGGTGCCTGAGCCCTGCCAGCCTAAGGTGCCTGAGCCCTGCCAGCCTAAGGTGCCTGAGCCCTGCCAGCCTAAGGTGCCTGAGCCCTGTCAGCCTAAGGTGCCTGAGCCCTGCCAGCCTAAGGTGCCTGAGCCCTGCCAACCTAAGGTACCTGAGCCTTGTCAGTCTAAGGCACCTGAGCCCTGTCAGCCTAAGGCACCTGAACCCTGCCAACCAGTTGTTCCTGAGCCCTGCCAGCCTAAGGCGCCTGAGCCCTGCCACCCAGTTGTTCCTGAGCCCTGTCCCTCAACTGTCACTCCATCACCATACCAGCAGAAGACAAAGCAGAAGTAATGTCCACAGCTGTGCCTTGAAGACATGATAACCGGAGGCTAAGGCCCCTTTGCATTCTGCCTATGAGTCCCATTGCCCTGTGCTCTACATACTGTGACCTTCAGTCTTGACCCTTCCCTCTTTGTACCATCTACAAAGATGCCACACTTGTTCTTGAGAGTTTCCAAGCTTCTCATCATGGCCCGAAGTCTTATTGAGTGGCTAATCTTCCTACAGCTCAGGATTCAGCTGAAGGGGGATGGAGAGTGACACAAGTGAATTTTCAACGTTCTTCCCCCATTAAAAACCCTTTAACTCTATACCTGGCTGTGTGTGTATCAATGGCTGATTGAACTGTCATTACTTTCTCAATATGAAGCAAGAACTAGCATAACAAAAGCTGGTCAGTAGGTCTATGTCTAAACAATGTCCAATTTTGACTGAGTGTGAGGGATGTGTGTGTGTGTGTGTGTGTGTGTGTGTGTTTGTGTGTGTGTGTGTGTGTGTGTGGCTGTATGCACACAGAGCACACTTGTACAAGAATATTCAAGGTCACTTACTATTTTGGGAAACCACAGCTATGGAAGGGTTTTCTTTATTCACCTGAGTGGGTCATATCCAAGGGAACATAATGCCTGCTCTGCCTCATCACTGACTCTGCTCTGAAGTTTTGCCCCCAAATTGTCCTTATTCTGTTAAATTGATTCTCCCAAACTGTTTCAAAGAAATGGTACTTGTGTGTTTCAACGTGCTTATTTGTTCTCCATTCATCTCTCCTTTCTGACATCCATAATGTGTAGTGCCAAACACAGAAACATACATCTACCAAATACACACAGGGAAAGAATCCCTCACGCAGACATTGAGACACATTTTCCCATGGTTAGTTCTCCAGAATCATTTAGCACACACTCTAAGCACATCTCTTCAGTCATTCCTCTTTGATTGCCACTGAGTGCCCCCTCATCATGGTGCCTACCCTAAGACAGCCTAAAAAAATGACCTTCATGCCCTCTTCATCCTTTCCCCTACTCCTCCGTCTTTCTTCCTATCCGGTTCCCCCTTTTCCTCTTTCTCACATTATTATTGTACTTTTTACTTCTCTAAATAAAACTTTATAAAAATCCATTGGGGAGGGGCATATGTGGAGAAGGGGGAGGGAAGGTTGGATTGGGAGGGAAGGAGGGAGGGATTTATGGGGGGATAGGAAGTGAATAAAGTGCAATTAATAAAACTAAATAAATTTAAAAAGGAAAAATGCATCAAATGAAAAGAGACAAAGGGAAAGTATAAACAGGTTTTAGAAAACAGATTAGTGTAAATAAGACCTAAAAACATAGTTACATGTGAATAGGTTAGTATAATGTAAAATATTGGATTAAGACAGTTTTTTATTTTTATTTATTTTTATTCTTTTTTTACATGTTTATTTTATATTAATCGCAAGTTGTGTATTTTGTATCGCAGCCATAGCCCCCTTCTGCATTCCCTCCCTATCCCACCCTTCCCTTCCTCATCTCCTCCCTGCCCCTTTCCAAGTGCGCTGATAGGGGAGGTCCTCCTCCTCTTCCTTCTAACTCTAGCTTATCAGGTCTCTTCAGGACTGGCTGCAATGTCCTCTTCTGTGGCCTAGCAAGGCTGCTCCTCCCTCATGGGCGAGGGGGTCAAAGAGCCAGCTGTTGTGTTCATGACCGAAATAGTCTCTGTTCCCCTTACTAGGGTACCGACTTGGATATTGAGCTACCATTTGCTACATACAAGCAGGGGTTCTAGGTTATATCCATACATGGTCCTTGGTTGGAGAAAGAGTCACATAAAAGACCCCTGTGCCCTGCTATATTTGGTCCTTGCAGAGCTCCTGTCCTCTCTAGGTCATACTAACTCCCCCTTCTTTAATATGATTCCCTACAGTCTGACAAAGGGTTGGTTGTGTTTCTTAATATTTGCTTTGATACTCTGCTAGGTAGAGTCTTTCTGAGGCCCTCTGTGGTAGGCTCTTGTCCTGCTACTTGTTTTCTCCTACATCCAATGTCCATCCCATTTGTCTTTCTAAGTGAGGATTAATCCTCTTACCCCAGGTCCTCTTTCTTGTTTATCTTCTTTAGGTGTATAGACTTCAGTATGGTTTTCCTATCTTATAGGTCTATAGAAGTGAGTATATACCATGTGTGTCTTTCTGCTTTTGAGATACCTCACTCAGGATGATCATTTCCAGGTCCCACCATTTGCCTGCAAATTTCATGATTTCCTCCTTTTTAATTGCTGAGTAGTATTCCATTGTGTAAAAGTACCACAATTTCTGTGTCCATTCCTCAACTGAGGGACATCTGGGTTGTTTCCAGGTTCTGGCTATTACAAATAAAGCTGCTACAAACATAGTTGAGCAAATGTCCTTGTTGTGTATTTGAGCATCTTTTGGATATATGCCTAGGAGTGGTATAGCTGGATCTTGAGGAATCACTATTCTTAATTGTCTAAGAAAGCGCCAAATTGATTTCCAGAGTGGTTGTACAAGTTTGCATTCCCACCAACAGTGGAGAAGGGTTCCCCTTTCTCCACAACCTCTCCAGCGTCCACTGTCACTAGAGTTTTTTATCTTAGCCATTCTGACAGGTGAAACATGAAATCTCAGGGTCATTTTGATTTGCATCTCCCTGATGGCTAAGGACGTTGAGCGTTTCTTTAAGTATTTTTCTGCCATTCTGCAGTTCTCTACAATGAGTTCTCTGTTTAGCTCCATACCCCATTGTTTAATTGGATTACTTGATTTGTTGCTTTTTAACTTCTTGAGTTCTTTATATATATTGGATATTAGACCTCTGTCAGATATAGGGTTGGTGAAAATCCTTTCCCAGTCTGTAGGCTGTCATTTTGTTTTGATGACAGTGTCTTTTGCTTTACAGAAGCTTTTCAGTTTCATGAGGTCCCATTTACTTATTGTTGCTCTTAGAGCCTGTGCTGTTGGTGTACTGTTCAGGAAGTAGTCTCTTGTGCCAATGAGTTCTAGGGTCTTCCCTACTTTTTCTTCTAACCGGTTTAGTGTGTCTGTTTTTATGTTGAGATCTTTGATCCACTTGGACTTTAGTTTTGTGCAGGGTGATAAGTATGGATCTATTTTCTTTTTTCTGCGTACAGATATCCAGTTGGTCCATCACCATTTGTAGAAGATGCTGTCTTTTTTCCATTGGATGGATTTGACTTCTTTATCAAAAATCAAGTTTCCATAGGTGTGTGGGTTTATTTCTGGGTCTTCTATTTGGTTCCATTGATCCACTATTCTGTTTCTATGCCAATACGATGCAGTTTTTATAACTATTGCTCTGTAGTACAGCTTGAGATCAAGGATGGAGATACTTCCAAGTGATCTGTTGTTGTACAAGATTGTTTTGGAAATTCTGGGTTTTTTGTTTCTCCATATGAAGTTGAGAATTTTTCTTTCAAGGTCTGTAAAGAAATGTGTTGGTATTTTGCTGGGGATTGGATTTAATCTGTAGATTGCCTTTGGCAGAATAGCCATTTTCACTATGTTAATCCTACCAATCCATGAGCATGGAAGAGCCTTCCATTTTCTGATATCTTTTTCAACTTCTTTTTTCAGAGCCTTGAACTTTTTCTTAAACAGATCTTTCACTTGCTTGGTTAGAGTCATCTCAAGGTACTTTATGTTGTTGGTGGCTATTGTGAAGGGTGTTGTTTCCCTAATTTCCTTTTCGGCCCTTTCATCTTTAGTGTACAGGAGGGCTTCTGATTTTTTTTGAGTTGATTTTGTATCCAGCCACTTTGCTGAAGGTGTTTATCAGTTGAAGGAGTTCTCTGGTTGAATTGTTAGGGTCACTCATGTATTCTAACATATCATCTGCAAATAGGGATACTTTGACCTCTTTCTTTCCGATTTGTATCCCCTTGATCTCCTTTAGTTGTCTTATTGCTCTAGCTAGGACTTCAAGTACTATGTTGAAGAAATATGGAGACAATGGGCAGCCTTGCCTAGTCCCTGATTTCAGTGGGACTGATTTAAGTTTCTCTCCATTGAGTTTGATGTTAGCTGTAGACTTGCTGTATATTGCCTTTACTATGTTTAGGTGTGTGCCTTGTATCGCTGATCTCTCCAAGACTTTAAACACGAATGGATGTTGGACTTTGTCGAAAGCTTTTTCAGCATCTAAGGAGATGATTATGTGGTTTTTTTCCTTCAGTTTGTTTATATGGTGGATCACATTGATGGATTTCTGTATATTGAACCACCCCTGCATGCCTGGGATGAAACCTACTTGGTCATGGTGGATGATATCTTTTATGTGTTCTTGGATTCGGTTTGCAAGTATTTTATTGAGTATTTTTGCATCAATGTTCATAAGAGAGATAGGTCTGAAGTTCTCTTTTTTTGTTGGGTCTTTGTGTGGTTTAGGTATCAAGGTGACTGTGGCTTCATAGAATGAGTTTGGTAATGTTCCTACTGTTTCTATTTTGT
>JAQQSO010003966.1:0-13162 GCA_028658305.1 Pachyuromys duprasi | reverse complement strand
TGCCACCGCGGAGGAGGAGGAAGACTTCGGGGAGGAAGCAGAAGAAGAGGCCTAAGGCAGAGAGCCCCGCATCACCTCAGGCTGCTCGGTTTCCTCTGCTTTCTCCCCCTGCCCATTTCCTCCTTCAGTTTCTCTCTTCCTCTGTCCTGTTTTGTTTTTGTTTTTTTTCATTGGGGGTTTACCAGTGCCTGGCTCATAGTAGGCGCTCAATAAATATTTGTTTGTGGAATGTCTCCTTTCTCTTTCCACTCTGACAAACCTAGATTTCTGCCATTCTAGGCATTGCCCCCATATTTCCTCCTGGTACCCGTTTTTCATAACTGTCCAGTTGACACTCTCCCAACATAGTCTCTTAAGAACCTGAGTTCTGTTGCAGACCCTATATAGAACCAGCCCAGCTCAAAGAACCCAGATAGTAGCCACAGTAGCTGACACCATAAAAAGCTTGGTAGGGGATAGGGAAAGGAGGGTGGAGGGTTAATAGGTAGAGGTCACCAGGGAGAGAGGGGTGGGGTTTTCCAGTCAAGGCCATTTAGACAAGAGAATCCACTGAGGCTTTTTTCCCTGCTTCATCTCTTAGCCTCAGGAGAGGAATTAACAGTATTATCTTCATTTATAGCCTCCCAGCTGTCCTGAGCCAAAGCTGCCATTGAGGGTGTCTTCCTCCCATTTTTCCTTCTCCAAGAAATGTCACCAAGTGGCTGGCGGTGGGCAGAGCCTTGGTCTCTGAATGTCCGGAAATTACCCAGCACACTTAACCTCTAAGCATGGAAAGGTGCTGCCACCTGGTGTTCGGAAGACTTCCCTGAGGGGAAGTAACATCTTTTGCTTCTGCCATTTTCCTCCTGCCCTTGGTTTGGTCATGTCCTCCTTTCTACCTTTCTATTTTGTGTTGAACTTGCTGCGTTCTTCATATTGAAAAGATAACATTGCCCCAAGAGCCAAAAAATAAATGGGAATTTAAAAAAAATGTATGTTGATTTAATAAATAAACCCATATTAATCACTGTGAGAACTACTTTCTCCATAGATATGTGAAGCTGGTGAAGTCCAACTGTCTTCTCATCTGAATGCCAGAGTACTAGACCTCAAATTGTTACATTATGCCTGGAAATATTAACATAAAAGACGATGGATGGCATCACAAATGACAGTTGTTTATCTCCATGTTAGAGTTATCCTGCAAACTGCTTTTGGTAGAACCTGTGTGTGTTCACAAGCTCTCCAAATGAGATCCATGTCATGTTTAAACATGATGAGGTCAGCACAAGTAAATGAAGCATAGATTGTTTGCTTGTCATTATTTGTTTTTATACTCCTACTTTCTAAGTTTCTTTTTAAATTATGCAATATCTCATTCATGAGCACTGTATTTACATCATTTCTACTCCTTCTGCTTCCCTTCAAATTCCTGCAACATCTCTCTGACTTCTGTCAATTTCATGAACTCTTATTCTTTAACTATTGTTATTATATATGTGTATTGAATTAATTTAGTGATGCTCATGTGTATGTAAGTTTAGGCCTGAAGACTAGGATGTTTGTTTCAGGAGAAGACTCATTCTCAGTCCCCCAGCAGTCATTGGTTGCCTATAGATCTTCATCTGTGTTTGGGGCCTTGTGATAGTTCTTGAATCTGTGCTGGTATAATCATCATGCAAATCTTGTTTTTGTGAGTATATTGTTGATATTTCATAGATGCAGGCAGTCATGTATGGAATGCTCTATTTTCAACAGGCACCCAGGTCCTCAGGCCTTTTCAAACTTTTTGGCCCTGTTCCTTATGATTCCCTGAGCTTGGAGTAGGGGATCCAGCATTGATGCTACAAATGCAATACAAATTGAAAACATCCCAACCTCATTTCTGGAGCACAGTCTTCATGATTGTCCTTCAAAAATAAATAATTATCTAAGTTTTTTTTTTAACTTTCCTTTTTTCACTTGTGAGATACTTTGATGAAAGCTATGGGTATAAAATTTCAATCATTCTGGAAATTTAATTGAATAATATAATAGCTTTTGAATAATTTATTAAGTGAAATTTTTTCTTGTTGCATGCAAAGAGAATCCAAATACCAATTAATCAACTAGAAATATTTTTCCTAATAAGCTAAAGAAATTATCTGTATTGTGTTTCCAAAGCATGAGAAAATTCTGTCTTTTCTATGTTTGCACTTTTTCTTTAGAAAGTTTAGGTAATATATGGTTGTCCCAGACATTAATATTTTCCTTTTGACAGTCTCTGTATCCACTTCCATCAGTGTTTTTCATTCCAAGTGTAGTTTTTCTGTTGCCCTTTTCAGGTATGGATAAGTAATTTACCCTTAAGTACCCAAGTCTTTCACAATCTAACTAGATTCTATCAGACATTTGACCTGTAACTAGATTTTATTCTCTATTTTCTTCTTTTTGAGAAACAGAGTTCTTGTCACATCTAAAACTCTATTTTCTGTATCAGAAAGACATTGCAGTTATATTCCTGGTCACATTTTTCAATGTTTCTACTCAATTCATAAATTTGACCTGGATGCAAGATCCTCCTAAACGGATAGTTTCTTTGGAAGAAAAATGATAAAACATATTGATGCAATTATTATAGCATAGTTCTTTTATCCCTAAAGTTTCTCCCAGACCAAAAATCATTACTGAATTAATTTAAATATTTCATTGAGTGACTCAGCATTTTTTTTCTTTTCAGAACGTTGAGATATTCACTTTGCATCTCAGTTCCATTATCATCTCACCCTTCCCATCCGTCAGATTGGCTGTAACTGAGGAAAGAAAGAAAAACCTAACTTTAGAAAATATCCATCAACTTCATATTGTCTAGAATATTGTTCTCATCTACACAGACTTAAAGAGGCAAAGGTTTTCAGTTCAGAGAAGTGGCTTTCATTTGTGGTAAGGCGCAGTTTCTATTGGTTGTCTGTTTGTTAATCTATAATTTGTACTTTCATAATATCAGAATCATGAGAAATGGAATTTTTATGTAATAGATTCCTATGACCATTTTCAACTTCATTTTATTTTGTTTCTAACATGATACTTTCTCTTGCTGATATACATATATATGTAATATATTATGCAACACATACATTATCTATTTTGTTATATATTACATGATTATAAAATATATAAACATATATTGTATGATTATATTGTGTATTATGTAATAGTGTATATTACATATATTCATCTCACACATGTATATATGCATATAAATATATATAGATGAATATGTCAAATAATTCTACTGCTAATGGAACATCTTTGTTTTCCTTGAAACAGGGTCAAATTCTGTAGGCCTGGCTGGCTCTAAACTCACAATTCTCCTTTGCAAAACTTCCAGATACAAAAATTGCAAGTGTGTTTAACCAAAAATGGCTTCATGTACCTTTACTTCAACTCTTCATTTTAAGAATCTAGGCTTTATATTATCAACTAGTCTAGTTTTACACTTAAGGAGTCACCATGTATTTCTGCATTTTCCTATCCTCGTTTGTTGATCTTGTGTAGATCTTGCTTATTTGCTGCATTTATTATTAGCTTTTGAAAGTTAGACCTCAAGAGGCCTTATTTTGCTTACTTTACACCCAGAGAAGTTTCACCTATCTGTGATTTGGTAGGGATAGTTGTGGGGTAGTTAGTGGAATATTAGCCAGCTCTTTATACCGACTCATTATGTCTATTTGAACCCAGCTTATCATGCTTGCTTTTCTTTTCCTCTGGTTCCCATAGAGATGAGATTTTATGAGCTGAATGCTGGTTAGTCTTGCTATGTGGGACCCTCATTCTGTCAATTTTCGTCTGAATTCATGTGTAGATTCAACTTCCTCCCCTTTCAAAGCCCTGATCACGAAAACAACAGTGCCCTCACTAGCCCAGACATTCATGGCTTTTCTCAATGTCTTTGTTATTAGGTGGTAGTCAAGGCTCATATTACTGGGTTTGGCAGACACCACCCTAATGAATAAATAATAATACTGCATGGGTCATCTAGGCATCGTGTTTTGGATGTGGACGGTCCATAGGCTCATGCGTTTCAATCCTTTTTTTTTTGCTCTTTTTATTTATTTATTACAATTTATTCACTTTGTATCACAGCTGTAGCCCTGTCCCTCTTCCCCTCTAAATCCTACCCTTCCACCCTCATCTCCTCCCATGCCCCACTCCAAGGCTACTGATAGGGGAGGTCCTCCTCCCTTTCCATCTGACCCTAACCTATCAGGTCTCATCAAGACTGGCTGCATTGTCCTCCTCTGTGGCCTCATAAGGCCGCTTCTCCCTTAGGGAGAGGTGATCAAAGAGCCAGCCACTGAGTTCATGTTAGAGACAGCCCCTAATCCTCTTACTAGGGTACTCACTTGGACACTGAGCTGCCATGAACTACATTTGTGCAGGGGTTCTAAGTTATCTCTATGAATAATCCTTGGTTGGCATATCAGTCTCAGATTTTTTTGGTTCTGTTGCTCTTCTTGTGGAGCTCCTTTCCCCTCCAGGTCTTTCTATATCCCCCTTCTTTTAAAACATTTCAATCTTTGGTCCTCAATTGGTTTAACTGTTTGGGAGGAATTAGGAGTATGCCCTTGTAGAAAGAGGTGTGTCACTGTGGTTTCAAAAATCCGTGCTGTTCCCAACTCTCTATCTCTCTGCCCCATAGTGGTTCTCTCAACATGCACGCTATCAGCTACTGCTCAAATACCATCCCTCCCTCCCTGCTGCCATGCTTTTTGCCATGATGTTAATGAACTCATACTCTAAATTTTAACCCCAATAAACTATTTCTTCTATAAATTACCTTGCTCAAGGTGTCGTAACATGGTAATACAGGAATAACTAAGATGTGAATAGATGCACAATCCCTTTTTTTACCCTTCTAACATAAGTACACAGGGGAATCAGAGTGCCTCTTATTACCTCTGCATCAAGAGACATGTTCATTTTCAGCTCCTTGCTCATCCCTCCTAACGCTAGAGGCATAAGGGACTACAGAAGTACAAACACATGGCTAATGGGAGTGAGTTTCTATTCATGTTGGCTAGAAATGGTCATGATGCCACATTTTCTTCTGCTATGTTATTTTCCTTAGAAGAACTAAGCTTCCTTTGGTTCTTTAAAATTTCCTTTTCTGTGCTCACTGCTGCTGTGACTTTGAGTTTCAGCGGCATTCTGCCTTGGACATATGGGAAGCAATTTATTATTTTGTATTTCTATAAATCCTGAGGTCACCAAGTAGCTGGGCTGCTTTATTTTCACCATTTACAATCTCTCTGGTCTTGCTTGTGCATTGTTGAATATTTTATATTACAAAAGAGAATAATTAGAAGAAATTGAGCTATTTATTTCCTTTTAGCTGAAACTGCAAGTCCATGGTAGTTTACTATGGTGTTCACACATGGTGTATTCAGTGAAGTGGGAAATATTTGCATGTTATGTTCATGTACTATTTCATGAGATGGTACTTTTATTGGTAGTTTCAAATAATGCAATATAATTCTTCATCTTATACTGATCATTTTAATATGTACTGAAGCTTTGATAATGATTTGGGGTGTTTTTTTCCTTAGTGATGTTTTCTTTCACGGACATTAACACCTCTTATATTTTACTAAATATGTGTCACATGAATATTAAAATGAGTAAAAAGATTTTAAATAATTTTGACTGGATACATTCAAAATGATATTTTTTGCATAGCATTGGTAAAGATATGAAGTCCAAGTGGTAAATAGGAGTCTATTTTTTTTTTTTTTTGCTGCTGCAGATCTTCAACTTGTATCCAATAAAGTATGATGCTGGGTAGAGGTAGGCAAGTATAACCATGATGCAGAGAAATATTGATCTAGTATAAGTATAACGCCATAGTCAAAACCTTTGTCTCCAGTACAGAACTTATTCTGGTTTACTGCCTTTCTGGTGATGTGCTTCTTTTGTACTAGATGCCATACTTCTGTTTAGTAAAATGGAGAGACTTTTCTCAAAAAGCAATCTTATATTGATTGAAATATAATCAGTGTTTTTGAACTGTCTTTATTTCTATAACTCTCTTTATTAACCAAAAAGACTATATCACAATATTGGAAAAGAAATTCATTTTAGCATTTTCAAACTAACATCCCCTTTAATGTTTGGAAAAATTATGAAGAATGCTTAAATCATCAATTCAAATAACTTAGAATATAGCACAGTATATGTTAAAAGTAAAAGTCCCTTTAAGCATTTGCTTTTAAATAATTTGTAGGCACATTGTTCTATGCAGTAGAAGACAAAGTTTTAGGCTTTTATGGATTCTGAAAGATAGTCAACACTCAAAATTTTGTTTTTCTTGCATAGCTTCTTTAGCTGTACAGGTTTTAGTATGTTTAGCCTATATTATATAGCTAATATCCACTTATAAGTTAGTATATACCATATGTGTCTTTCTGCTTCTGAGATACCTCACTCAGGATGATTTTTTTCTAGTTTCCACCATTTTCCTACAAATTTCATGATTTCCTTGTTTTCAAATGCTGTGTAAATGTGCCACAATTTCTGTATCTATTCCTCCGTTGATGGACATCTGGGTTGTTTTCAGGTTCAGGCTATTATGAATAAAGCTGCTACAAACATGTTTGAGCAAATGACCTTGTTGTGTCCTTGACCCTATTTCGAAGGACCCTGGGAAAGATGATCAATCCTCACTCAAAAGGCAAACCAGATGGACATTGGAAGAGGGAGAAAACAGGGAACAAGACAGGAGTCTACCATAGAGTACCTCTGAAAGATTCTACCCAGCAAGGTATCAATGCAGATGCTGAGGCTGATTGCCAAAGTTTGGGCAGAGTACAGGGAACCTTATGAAAGAAGGGGATGATAGATAGACTAGTAGGGGACTGGAGCTCCACAAGGAGAGCAACAGTACCAAGAAATCTGGGCAAAGGGATCTTTTCTGAGACTGATACCCCAACCAAGGACCATCATGGAGAGAACCTAAAACCCTTGCACAGATATAGCCCATGGCAGCTCAATATCCAAATGTGTACCCTAGTAAGGGGAACAAGAACTGCCTCTGACATGAACTCAGTGGCTGCTCTTTGATCACCTCCCCCTAATGGGGTTGCAGCCTTATGAGGCTACAGAGGTAGACAATGCAGCCAGTCCTGATGAGACCTGATAGACTAGGATCGGGTGGAAGGGGAGGAGGACCTCCCCTATCAGTGGCCTTGGAGTGGGGCATGGGAGAAAATGAGGGTGGAAGGATGGGATTGGGAGGGAATGAGGGAGGGCACTACAGCTGGGATACAAAGTGAATAAACTGTAATTAATATTAAAAGTTTTTTAAATATTAAAAAACAAACAAATAAGCCAAAAAAACCCAAAATTTTGTTTTTCACTTCAGATAATTAAAGTAATGTATTTTATATTACTGAGAATCATGAAACTAAAGTAAAATATGATTTTTAAGTCAGTATTAAAAATATACCTATAAAATAATAAAGTACACAAAGAAGTACTGTATAAAACCTTAATAAGGTGTCTGTGCTGCAGACCTAAATTAGGCTTGAGGAAAATGGAAAAGCCTTAAAGAATTAAGATTCACAAACAGAAAAAAGGCAGAAAACATTTCACAGGAATGGGAGAAAATAGCCTAGCACATGTGGCTGAGACGAAGTGTTCCAGGGCAGTTGATGAAATTGGGCTGGAAACATATTTTGGACGAGGTCATTTTGGCCTTGCTCACAGTTCTGAGAAAAGTAACTGCTAATTGCTTCAGAGTGAGGGAAAATTAAGTTCTATAAAGCACAACTAAATAGCACAGGTTTTTAACACAGTGATGTCAGGACTGTGGATATTGTGAACCCACAACCTTAATGAACAGCATGACATGTTTTAAAATTAACATTTATTCCAAGACTTTTGAATCATAGAAATCCCTAAGGTGTTCAGGGAAAGGAGTTGGACATACATTGAATAAAATAAATTTTAGTGTCTAAAATATATAGCGTCTTTAAATTCAGTAAGCTCCTTTATTTTACCAAAGCAGACATTAAGCTCAAAATTATACTATTAAATAGAGGAATCCAGATAACCTAATAGCTATTCTCTCTGGAATAACCATGAACAAAAACCTATTCCTAGGAAGCTGCAAGCTCAACTGTAAAATAACACAAATACCATAAGAAAGTAGGAATGGGAAGGGAAATCTCAAGGCATGAGCAGATAACGAAGTGTTTTGTCCTTTGAACAAACAATGAGAAATCCTTTTTTAAATGTAATTTATTTATTTTTATATTAATCACAGGTTAGGTACTTTGTATCCCAGTTGTAGCCCCTGCCCTCATTCCCTCCCACTCTCCCCATCCCTCCCTCATCTCCTCCCTGCCCCCCTCCAAGTCCACTGATAGGGGAGGACCTCCTCCCCTTCCATCTGATCCTAGCTTATCTTGTCTCTTCAGGGCTGGCTGCAATGACCTCTTCTGGGATCTAGCTAGGTTGTGTGGCGGAGGGTCGAAGAGCCAGCCATTGAGTTCATGACAGAAATAGTCCCTGTTCCCCTTACTAGGGTACCCAGTTGGATACTGAGCTACCATGGGCCACATCTGAGCAGGGGTTCTAAGTTATATCTGTACATGGTACTTGGTTGGAGAAATAGTCTTGTAAAAGACCCCTGTGCCCTAATCTATTTGGTCTTTATGAAGCTCTGGTTAAGTCTTACTAACTCCCCCTATTTTCATATTATTCCCTGCCATCTGCCAAAGGCTTGGTTGTGAGTCTTAATATCTGCTTTGAAAATCTTATACAATATATTCTTTGTTTTATAAAATATAATCGTGCATAAAATTATGAATTAAGATAATATATTTAAGATGACCACCCCCCCAATAATATCTCAATTTCATTAAAAAAAAAACAAAATTATTAGACTTTTACTCTGGTTTAGGTGTCCATACAAATGTCTTTAGTTTATGTCTCTTGTCTAGTTTTTCTCTATGTAGTCTGAAAAATAAAATCCTGGATAGAAATTTTAAGAAACTTGAAGTGCATGAAATTTAGTTTAAAATAATAATGATTTTTAAAAAGTGCCGAGAGATACAAGGAAGGAGGTGCTGGCAATATTGGGTGCTGATGGTTTTTCAAGGCAATTGGCTCTCAATGTGAAAGACGCTGGGACCTTTGGAGACACTTCAGCAGATGGGCGGCATGATCTCAGCTATTTCTTTTAAATGAGCAGTACCAGCTGCCATGTCCAGAAGAGTCTGTAGGGGCACATTTAGGAATCTATTACAGCAATACAGGTAAGTAATGGCAGTGTCTTGCTTGACCAGGAAGGTTAACAAGATGAGCCAATGGCTCAGGCACAGCTATGTGGCTGACAGAGGACTGAAAATCTTGTAGTTGCCTGTCCAGGGTAAGCTGTTAATAGACGAGGAAATGAAGGAGAAAGATTAAGGAGGAAAATGGGATGGATATAAAGACAGGAAGCTTCATGGAAATGCCACCCACCTATAGAAAAGTTGTGTAAATTAAAGAAATGTAAGGGAAAAATAGAACCAATTTTGCCACAAGAAAACTGCAATTAGGAAACGACAACTTCAGCATGAGTGCCGTTTAGGAAGCCAGCACAGTTTAATTGAAATTGATGGGTGCTCTTGTGCATTAACATGGCTCTCTTCAGGCCCATCTGTCTGGGTGGTAGGGCTGCCATCTAAAAAATATTATGCCAGATTCACAGGCCACAGGTGCCGACCCAAAATGATTTTAAAGATTACTTTGAGCAGGTAAAAAGATACCAGAAATAGCCTAGTCACCTCAGAGACATTTCACTGTGAGTTTGATACAATTTTATAATTCTAAGAAAAAATTAAAGTATGTACAGTTTAGATACTGAGCTAATTCAATCTCTTATGAACTGTGGAAAGTATTTAAATATCTTAGCTATTTCTCCTAGCCCATAAATTTTTTTTTAGAAATTCTAGTGTTCACAGTGTTGTGTAATGTAGCAGTTACCAATATTTCCGCTTAATTTCTCTTTTTAAATATTTTTGCTTTTTTAGTTTTTATATTAATTACAGTTTATTCACTTTGTTTCCCAGCTGTAGTCCCTTCGTTCATTTGGGCCCAGGGATCTTTTCTGAGACTGCTACTCATTTTAAATTTGTATCTACATAGGTTATATTATTCACGTCTTTTTGCTTTCAATATGTACACAAATAAAAGTCACATTATTTCTCTTTTCAACACTAACATGTATTTTTCTGTTCACATCAATTAATGTTCTTTTTTTGTGGACTGAAGTCTAAAAGTTACGATTACATCTCTTTTGCTAAACCAATGGTAAATTGTTGGTTTGTTTTGAGTGTTAAGAATGTTCTGATAGTTACATAAGCCATATCTACATTCATAATCTCTGCTATATTTTGGAGAAAAGAGTTTCCTTATGCATAGCTCTTGCTTCTGGCCTCATTCACTGTTGTTATATTTCTCCTGTTCCATTATTAGGACACTTTTTGCCTAATTGGACAGTTTCTTGCTAATTCTTCCTGTTAGACCATTGTTAAAACAAACTGACATTGGGAAGAATGTTTTATATTTATTAAGATGTACATAAATCATTGAAAACAACTCAACAAATGCAGATTAGCACACACACACACACAAACACAAAGAAAGACAGAGACAGAGGCAGAGACAGAGAGATGAAAAGGCAGTCAGGAAACACTAGCTCTTTCCTAATGCTCAAGAGTAAACTGATGACTAGCAATGGAGGAGACAAAACTTGAGGTTGAATGCTTAGGGCTGACAAAGAATAATATTCCAACCAAGGACCATGCACTGAGATAACCTAGAAACCCCTGCACAGATGTAGCCCATGGCAGCTCAGTCCCCAAGTGGGTTCCCTAGTAAGGGGAACAGGAACTGTCTCTGACATGAACTCAGTGGCTAGCTCTTTGATCACCTCCCCATGAGGGGGGAGCAGCCTTATGAAGCCACAGAGAAAGACAATGCAGCCAGTCCTGATGAGACCTGATAGGCTAGGGTCAGATGGAAGGAGAGGAGGACCTCCCTTATTAGTGGACTAGGGAAGGGGCATGGGAGGAGATGAAGGAGAGAGAGGGCAGATTTGGGAGGGGATGAGGGAGGGGCTACAGGTGGGATAAAATTTAATAAATTGTAATAAATAAAAAAATTAAAACAAAGAAATGCCAAAAAAGAAGATAGCCTGGCACTGAGTCTAACCTTCAGTCTTGTCAAGTATTCCTTCCTTTCTTCCTCTCTCCAAACCTTTTGGTCTTGGCTGCCATGAACAGGAATTTATTTTTCTAGAATCCACCCCAAACTTCCCATCATAGGTATGTTATTTCCTTGGCGAAGTAGTTCTTATATCTGGCATTTCCAACTGAATTTTTTCTTTCTCTTTCACACTTTTTAATTCTTCACTCATCCTGAACAGTCTCCCCTCTCTGCACTCCTCCATTCCCCACCTTCCTTCTACCCCAAATCCCCTCTTCTTCTATTTGCCTTCAGAAAATGTTCAGAATCCCCCAGGTCTCCCAGGAATGATAACCAAATGTGGCATATCAAGTTGTACCAGGCACACTACCTCACATTAAGGTTGGACAAGGCAACCCAGTAGAAAGAAAAGGGTCCCCAAAGCAGGCAAGAGTCAGAGACAGCCTCTGCCCCCACTGTTAGGAGTCTCACAAGAACACCAAGCTACACAGCTATAACATATGCAGAGGACCTAGGTCAGAACCCCCACAGGCTCCCTGACTGTCGGGTCAGGCTCTGAAAATCCCTGTGAGCCCTGGTTAGTGGATTCTGTGGGCTGTTTTCTCAGGATATCCTTCACCCCTCTGCCTTCTACACTCTTCCTGCCCTTCCAACTCCATCTAATGTTTCCCTCCGGGTTTTTGCATCTCTTCCTATCAGTTTCTGGATGGAGCTTTCTGATGATGATTCTATTAGGCTCTGTGTTGAAAGCCAGCTTTGATTGGTCAGGGTAAACTGAAGAGGTGGGCGTAGAGTTAGTGATTAATCACTCAGCAGACTTTTCTCCAAGGGTACAAAACTTAATTATCTGGGGCTGATGCTCCCTGTGACTGCCTACAGACTCTGAACTCTTTTAACTCTTCCAGGGCCGGTAAGAAAGGAAAGAGACAGGGGAAAGAATCTCTCTCTGTCTCTCTCTGTGTGTTTCTCTCTCTTTGTGTCTGTCTCTCTCTGTGCCTGTCTCTCCCTGTCTCTCTCTGTCTCAAACAGACACTCACACTTAGTGGAGAAGAAAAATTACTTCACAGCCATAAGTTACATATTTTCTCATTACACACGAGGTAATTACAGCAGGATTATTGATTATATGTTTTTCTATTAAAAGGCACACCTGACTAAACATTTTATCTTTCATTCCATAAATTCATTATAAGCTCAAAGGAATAGTTTTATCTGCTTTTTCATTCCAGAAGCTCATTATTAGTTTAAAGCAATGTTTTTTCTTGTTTGTGTTTTGTCATAGGTTAACGAGATTTTTACCAAGGAACAGGTCTTCTATCTTAGTTTTATTTTTGAAATCATACATTCTAAAACTAGCTAACCATCCTTTTTCTGTTCTTATACTCACAATACTACGTCTACTTATCATGGTGCACACCAAAATCTGTGACCTCATTCCTGAACCTAACCTAGAATGAATGTTTTCTTGATCATTTATTTGTCCCCAGACCAATTTTCTTCCTAGTGCAATTTACGTGCTTGTGACGCATTAAAGCTTACTGGACTCCTTTAACAGCTTTTGGTGCATTCTATTTGAATCAAACCAGGAATTCCTTAAAATTATTATCAGGAATTATAAAATCATCAGTTTCTCTAAACTGCATTATTTCCTGAAAAATATATCTTCTTGTTGATCTGTAGAAAATTGGTGCAACCAGGAAACAATCACACCAGATAACAGGCACTGAGGGTCTCTCCATGTCTACTCACATATTTTGTAGAAATACAAATTTGTCATATAAATATACTTTCATGAACATATGCATACATTTATATTTCTACAACCGAAAAATGGATACATTTTATACATCCACATATATAGATGTGAATGCATTGTCATAATATGGGAAATGATATACTTCCCATATTTGATGTAAGAGGAATACATCAAAGACATGAGAAGGCACAGCAG
>JAQQSO010003965.1:0-13163 GCA_028658305.1 Pachyuromys duprasi | reverse complement strand
CCAGCCCTGAGGAGACAGGATAAGCTGGGGTTGGATGGAAGGGGAGGAGGTCCTCCCCTGTTGGTGGACTTGGAGGGGGCGGGGAGGAGGGAGATGAGGGAGGGAGTGGGAGGGTAGGAGGGAATGAGGGAGGGGACTAAGCCTAGGATTCAAAGTACCTAACCTGTGATTGATATAAAAATAAATAAATTTTTTAAAAAAAGAAATGTTTGATGCCCTTAGTCATTCAGGATATGCAAATCAAAAGGACTCTGCATTTCAAGCTTACATTTGCCAGAATGGCTCAGATCATGAATTCAAGCGACAGCACATGGTGGTGAGGATGTGGAGTAGGGAGAACACACCTCCAGTGCTGGTGAGAATGAAAACTTGAACAACCACTTTGGAAATCCATCTAGACATTTCTCAAAAAATTTAGAATAGACCTATGTCAATACCCATATACCTCAATAGCTACAATACTCCAGGGAATATACCCAAAAGATGCTCTACCATACCATAAGGACACTTGCTCAACTATGTTCATAGCAGATTTATTTGTAATAAACAGAACCTAGAAACCTAGACAGCCTTCTGTTGAAGAATGGATAAAGAAAATGTAATAGTTACACAATGGAATATCAATTAGCTAATAATAACAAATACTTCATGCAATCAGTCAGAGAATGGATGGAACTAGGAAAGATTTTTCTCAGTGAGATAACCCAGACCCTGAAAGACCCACGTGGTATGTACTCACTTATAAGTGGAAATTAGGATAACCATGGAACAACCCACAGACCCAGAAAGTGAAGGAGAACAAAGGGAGGATGTAGGAAACTCACTCTAAAGACAAAATAAGACAGGTATCTGAATTAAATGGAGGGAAGGGATAGGGTAGGAGAGGGAGTGGGGAGGATAATGGGGATGGACATCAGGTATTAGGAAAGTAGAAGCAAGGAGCGAATGTAAACAGAGAATAGAAAGCAGGGTGGATGAGTTTCTCGGTCATGGGAGGTCCCTGGCAGTATATGGGTGTGGCCCTAGATGAGAAGCCATAGCAGCATGGGTTAAGGAACCTGAAGTTGCCAAATGAGAAATATAATATGCTCAGTTAAATCTCAAAATTCAACATGTGGATGAAGATCAGTTGAAGAACAGATTTAATACATACAAACACCTACATTTCAGACTCATCAGCCAATAATATAAAAACAAAACAAAACTACAAAGACAGGCATGGGGGCCCATATCCATTCCAAGCGCTCTAGATTCATATTCAGGTGGATCTCCAAGTCTGAGGCCTGCCTGGTTTACATACTTACTTACAGGACACAAAAGGCAACAGAGAGAAACTTTTTCTTCAAAACTAAAACCAACAAAAATAATAATATAAAACAATAGAGCCAATAGCGTCTTAGAAAATGGAAGCAGTTATTAGAAGTCTGCCAAACACACACACACACACACACACACACGCTGGGCTAGATGGTTTTAGTGTAGAATCATATCCGATTTTCAAACAAGAGTTCATACCAATACTCATCAAAGAATTCCACAAAATACAAACAGAAGGAACATTGCCAAACTCATGGCACATTCACCCTGATACACAAACCAAACAAAGACTCAACAAAGAAAGAGAATTTCAGACTAATGGCTAAGATCAAAAACTCAAGTGATAACACATGCTGGTGAGGATGAGGAGAAAAGGGAATATTCCTCCACTGCAGGTGGGAGTGCAAACTTATACAACTTCTCTGGAAATCTGGTGCATTCACAGAAAATTGGGAATAGTTCTACCTCAAAACCCAGCTCTACCACTCCAGGGAATATATCCAAAAGATGTTCTATTACAGGACAAGGACATTTGTTCTACTATGTTCACAGCTGTTTTATTCATAACAACTCGAAACTGGAAACAACCTAGGTGTCCCTCGAATCTAGAAGAACGGATAAAGTACTTCTGGAACATTTACACAATGGAACACTAATCAATTATTAAAAATAAGAAACCATGAAAACTGCAGGCAAATGAATCAAAGTAGAAAAAAATCATCCCGAGTGATATAATGCAGACACATATAGAAACACAGTAATATCCACTTACCTACAGTACAGGATAACCATACTACAATCCACAGACCCACAGAAGCTAAATAACGAGAGTCCACAGGAGGGTGCCAGAATGTCACTCAAAATAGAAAATAGAATAGACAGCAGAAGTGGAAGAGGGAAACAAGTAGGTTTTTTTTTTTCTTTCTGTGAAGAATGAGATTATGCTTTTTATTGCATTGCATTGAATTTGTGAATAGCTTTTGGTAGAACAGTCATTTTCAAAATTTTATCTTGATCAGTCCAGGAATATGTGATGTCTCTTCATTTTCCAGTGCCTTTCTTGATTTCTTCAGGTGTTTGAAGTTCTGACTGTAGGTGTATTTTTTTTTCTTTCATCTGTTTATTACTACATATTTTACTTTCCTTCAGATATTTCTGAATGGGAGTGTGTTCAAGATCTCTTTTGAATATTTCCTATTGGTATATACAAAAGTAAATAGATTTCTGCAAGTTGATTCTGCATCCTGTCACATAGCTATACTTGTTACTCATTTCATAAACTTTTGTGATAGACTTTTGGAGAATTGTAATGCATATTATTACATCAACTGCAAAGAGTGATAGTTTGAAATCTATTTTCCCTATTTTTATTCCTTTTCTTATCTTTCATTATTGCCTAAACTAACACTTTGAGCAAAATATTGAAAAGGAGTGGGGATGGTGAACATAGATGACAAACTTCTGACCTGAGTAAACTTGCCTAGATCTTTTCTCCATTAGGGATGATTTTAGATGACGGTTTCTCAACAAATTAGCTTTTAGTGTGTTGGGAGGTGTTGCCTCTTGCCTTACAACTTTTGAAACTTTTATTATAAAGGCATTTAGATTTTTTTCAAAATTTGTTTTTTTGTTTGAGCTATTGAGATGTTCATGTGATTTTTGTTTCTACATCATTTATGTGGTTTTTATATTTATTGACTTATGTTGTGCCATATCAGGGATAAGCAATTTGTTCAGAGTGGATAATAGTTTTGATGTATGTCTGTATTCTTTTTACAAGAATTTTATTAGAATTTTGAGTCTATTTTTATTACGTTATTTTTTAATAAATTAGTTATTTCACTTTGTATCCCCACTGTATCTCACTCAATCATCCCCTCCCAATCCTACCTTCCCTCAGGTCCTCCCATATCCCACCACAAGACAAGTAATAAGGGAGGTCTGTCTCCCTATCCAACTGACCCTAGCCTATCAAGTCTCATCATGACTGGCTGCAATGTCTTCCTCTGTGGCCTGGTAAGGCTTCAGCCCCATCAGGGGGAGCTGAGCAGAGAGCAGCCACTGAGTTCATGTCAGAAACAGTTCCTGTTCCCCTTTCTAGGGAACCCACTTGGAGACTGAGCTGCCATAAGCTACATCTGTTTAGGGGTACTAGAGATTCTAGGTTATCTCCATGCCTGGTCCTTGGTTGCAGTAGCAGTCTCAGAAAAGACCCCTATGCCTAGATTTCTTGGACCTGTCATTCTCCTTGTGGAGATGTCGTCCCCTCCCGGTCTTCCTATCTCCACCTTCTTTCATAAGATTACCTGCTCTCTGCCCAAAGTTTGGCTATGAGTGTCAGCATCTGCTTTGATACCCTGTGGGGTAGTCTTTGTGGCCCTTTGTGGTTGGTTCCTGTCCTATTGCCTGGTATCTCCCCCTTCCAATGTCCATCCCATTTGGCATTCTGAGTGAGGATTGATCATCTAAGCCCGTGTCTTCCTTGTTTAGCTTCCTAAGGTGAACATATTTTAGAATGTTTACCCTATATTATATGCCTAAAACCCACTTATAAGTGAGTATATACCATGTGTTTCTTTCAGCTTCTGGGATACCACAGTCAAGATGAGCATTTCTAGTTCCCACCATTTGTCTATAAATTTTATGATTTTCCTGTTTTTAATAACTGAGCAGTATTTCATTGTGTAAATGCACAATTTCTGTATCTACTCTTCAGTTGAGGGGCATCAGGATTGTTTCCAGATTCTGGCTATTACAAATAAAGCTGCTATGACTACAGTTGAGCAAATGGCCCTGTTGTGTACTTGAGCATATTTTGGATATATGCCTAGGAGTGCTATAGCTGGATCTTGAGGAAACAATATTCCTATTTCTCTGAGAAAGTGCCAGATTTCCAAAGTGGTTGTAAAAGTTTATATTCCCACCAGCAATGGAGGAGGGTTCCCTTTTCTGGACATATCCTCCAGCATGTGTTATCACTTGAGCTTTTGATCTTAGCTATTTTTAGTGACTGTAAGGTGAAATCTCAGGGTTGTTTTGATCTGCATTTCCCTGATGATTAAGGACATTGAACATCGCTTTAACTGTTTCTCTGCAATTTGATATTTCTCTACTGAGAACTATTTAGCTCTATACCACATTTTTAATTGGAATCCTTGATATTTTGCTATTTAACTTCTTCAGTTCTTTATATATTCTGGATTAGCCCTCTGCTGGCTACAGGGTTGGTGAAGATCCTTTCCCAGTCTGTAGGCTGTCATTTCATTCTGATGACTGTGTCCTTTGCTCACAGAAACTTTTCAGTTCAAAAAGATCACATTTATTAATTGTTGATCTTAGAGCCTGAGCTGTTGGTGTTCTGTTAAGGAAGTACTCTCCTATGTCAATGAGTGAAAGGCTCTTCCCCAATATTTCTTTTAACAGATTTAGTATGCCTGATTTTATGTGGAGATCTTTGACGCATTTTGGACTTTAGTTTTGTGCAAGGTGATGAATATGGATCTCTTTGCATTTTTCTACATGTAGACATCCAGTTAGACCAGCATTTGTTGAAGATGCTGGCTTTTTCCATTGTATGGTTTTGGCTTCTTTGTCAAAAATCAAATAGCCATTGGTGTGTGGGATTTTTCTGCGTCTTCTATCGGATTTACTGATTGATCCACCATTCTGTTTATGTCAGTAGTATGCAGCTGTTTTATAGCAGAGTTTGAGATCAGGAATGGAGATGCCTCCAGACGATCTGTTGTTGTACAAGACAGTTTTAGCAATTCTGGGTTTTTTTGTTGTTCATGATGTTAAGAATTGTTCTTTCAGAGACAAGATGGCAATGCCAACAGGATGCTGTGTCTGAGAAGCAGGACAACATTTTCAATCCAGTGACCAAGAGCCTGAACTCTGGGCCCTTATAACAACAGCGATTGTGTTTCCCAGGTGAGAGGAAACTCCACAGTGCGGGAATTGGTCGGGTCCACTCTCAGGTCACCCAGCCAGAACATGGAAGAGAACCTGGGTCCCATAGGCACTTGGTCAACAGACCAGAGCCACAGGCCTGCATGTCCTGATCACCTTCCCAGGCTGAATGGTGGGCACAAAAACACCAGAGACTGGGAGTCCCAGTCGCAAGAAAAACTCACAGGGAAGGACACAGGACTGACCTAGGTCACTTAGTCTTTCCCAGGAAAAGGTCATGCAGAATGGTGGGTGCAAGTGGCCAGCTCTGAACTAGGCTCCAGCTGCTGCAAGCTTGACCAACTCTCCGTCACAAACAGAACTGTGCACCCCAGGGCATCAGAGACTCTATTTCCCTGTTGGGAGAAAGCCTCACAGGGAAGGAAGCAAATGTGGACTGACTTAGATTACCCAGTATTTCCCTGGAAAAAGTCCCACAGACCGGAGGCGAGCCCGCTGCCAGCCCAGAGACCTGCTGTGCACCAACTACCCATCATAGGCAGAATTGTGTGCCTGAGGGCACCAGAGACTGGGAGCCCCTTTCGGGAGAAACCCCACAGGGAAGGAAGCAAACGGGGACTGATTTAGGTAACCCGACTGGAAAGCAGACCAGCAGACCAGCAGGCACACACTGCCAGTCCAGAGACCAGTTGTGAACCAACTAGCTTCCAGCTGCTCGCGTGAGAGCAGTGCTTACCAGCCGCTGACGACCTTTTGGGTGCTGTGACACAGAGCTCCAACCTCAGATCTACAGAAGCCTAGGATCCCAGAGATCAACCCCCAGATACAACCCCCAGCTATCCCTAACAAAACTGACCAAACCACGGGGCACCCAGGTTATAGCTGCAGCTCACTAAATTTACAGCAAGAAACCCAGAAACAGGGCAGCTGTTCGCAGGCCTTCTCTGGGTGAGAGGAGAGCCCTCTTGACTAAAAAGGAACAATTATCACTCAGGTCCGCACGCCTGAGCTGAGCTGTGGCAATTCCTGAAAAACACTGGCCATTTTGTGATCATACCCAAAAAGCTGAGGAGGCTTCCTTCAGGAAAAACCATCTTCCTGCCAAGGGGATTCTCTCCACCACAGGATTCCAGGAACCACCAGAAACTAACACTCAACACCTAAGATAGTCAAATGGGTAGAGGCCAGTGTAAAAGCTCAACAAACAAAAGACAAAGCAATACAGCATCTGCAGAACCCAGTTATCCAGAGGAAAGCAGCCCTGGACACCACAGCATAATTGAAATTAAAGAAGATGACCTAACATCTATGCTTATGAAGAGGATAGTAGAGAAAACAAATAAAATGTGTAAAGAACTAGAGAAAGATAAAGTCAAACAGATGATAGTTAGCCATAAAGAAATAGAAGAAGATGAAGACAAACAAATTATCCATAAAGAAATAATGGAAGATAAAGACATGGCCATCCGAAAAGAAATACATGAAGCTGCAGCCAAACAGTTTGTGGCCTTTAGAGAGGAAATACTTAAATCACTGAAACAAATAAAAGAAATGGAGGATGGTTCAAACAAACAGCTGAAAGAACTGAAGGAAAAACAGGAAAAGACAGTCAAACAGGGGAAGGAGATCAGCAAAACGGCTCAAGATCTGAAGATAGAATTGGAAAAACTAAAGAAAACACAAATGGAGGAAATTGTGGAGAGAAAGAACTTAGGAAAGAAAACAGTAAATACAGAGGTAAGAATAACCAATAGACTACAAGAGATGGAAGGAAGAATCTTAGGTGTGGAAGATACAATGGAAGAAATAGATGTATCCTTCAAAGAAAATGTTAAATCTAAAAAATTACTGACACAGACCATCCAAGAAATTCAAGACAACATAAAAAGACAAAACCTAAGAATAGGAATAGAGGAAAAAGAAGATTCCCTCCACTAAGGCCCAGAAAATATTTTCAACAAAATCATTGAAGAAAATTTCCCCAACTTAAAGGAGAGGCCTATAAGAATACAAGAGGCCTACAGAACACCCAATAAATAATACCAGAAAAGAAAATCCTCCCGCCACATAATAATCAAAACAATAAGAATACAGAACAAAGAAAAAATACTAAAAGCTGCAATGGAAAAAGGCCAAGTAACATATAATGGCAAACCCATCAGAATCACACCTGATTTCTCAACAGAGACTATGAAAGCCAGAGGGCCTGGCTGGATATCATGCAGACCTTTAGGGAAGACAGATGTCAGCCCAGGCCAGTATACCCAGCAAAACTCTCAGTCCTCATAGATGGAGAAAACAAGAAATTCAATGACAAAAACAAATTTCAACAAAACCTACACACAAATCCTGCTTTACAAAAGATACTAGAAGGAAAAATACAACCCAAGAAAACGAATTACTTTCAAGAAAACACAGGAAATGATTAGCCTCACTATAGTAAAACAAAAAGAAACCAAGCACACATACTACCATAGCCAACATCAAAATCAAGGGATCTAACAGCCACTGGTCATTAATCTCTCTCAACATCAATGGACTCAATTCTCCAATAAAAAGACACAGACTATCAGAATGGATGTGTAAACAAGACCCAACAATCTGTTGCATACAAGAAACACACCTAAGTCACAAAGACATTACCTGAGGGTAAAGTGCTGGAAGACGGTTTTCCAAGCATATGGACCCAAGAAGAAAGCAGGAGTAGCCACTCTAAATCTGATAAAATAGACTTTCAACCAAAATTATTCAAAAGGGATAGAGAAGGACACTTCATATTCATGAAGGGAAAATTCCACCAGGAAGACATTACAATCCTGAACATCTATGCCCCAAATACAAGGGCACCCACATTTGTAAAAGAAACATTAATAAAACTTAAGCCACGCATTAATAGTAAGAAACTTCAACACACTAGGCTCAACAAAGGCAGGTCAACCAAACAGAAATTAAACAAAGATACAATAACTCTAACAGAGGTCATGAATCAAATGGATATTTGATATTTACAGATATTTACAGAACCTTATACCCAAACACTAAAGAATTTACCTTCTTCTTAGCACCTCATAGAACCTTCTCCAAAATAGACCACATGGTTGGTCACAAAGTGAGCCTCAACAGATACAAGAAGATTGAAATGATCCCTTGTATTCTATCTGATCACCATGGAATAAAGCTGGACCTCAAAAACAACAGAAATAGCCAAAAGCTTATACACACATGGAAATTGAACAACTTGTTACTAAATGACAACTGGGTTAGGGAAGAAGTAAAGAAAGAAATTAAAGACTTCCTAGAATTCAATGAAAATGAAGACACAACATACCCAAACTTATGGGACACAATGAAAGCAATGCTAAGAGGAAAGTTCATAGCACTAAGTGCCTTCAAGAAGAAATTCGAAACATCTCATTCAAGCAACTTAATAGCTCACCTAAAAGCCCTGGGGGCGGGGGGAAAAAAGAAGATGAGACAACAAAGAGGAGTAGATATCTGGAAATAATCAAACTCAGGGCTGAAATCAATAAATTAGAAACAAATAAAACAATTCAAAGAATCAATGAAACCAACAGCTGGTTCTTTGAGAAAATCAACAAGACAGACAAACCCTTAGCCAAACTAACTAAAAGGCAGAGAGGTACCATCCAAATCAACAAAATCAGAAACGAAAAGGGGGACATAATAACAGACACTGAGGCAATCCAAACCATCCTTAGGACTTACTTCAAAAGTCTATATGCCAAAAAATTGGAAAATCTAAATGAAATGGACAATTTTCTTGATTGATTCCACTTGCCAAAGCTGAATCAAGACCAGGTAAATGAATTAAGTAGTCCTATATCCCCTAAGGAAATTAGAAGCCGTCATCAAAAGTCTCCCAAAGAAAAAAAGCTCAGGGCCAGATGGTTTTAGTGCAGAATTCTCCCAGACTTTCAAAGAGGAACTAACACCATACTCTTCAAAGTATTCCACAAAATAGAAACAGAAGAAACATTACCAAACTCATTCTATGAAGGCACCTTGGTACCTAAACCTCACAAATACCCAACAAAGAATGAGAATTTCAGGCCAATCTCCGTTATGAACATCGACACAAAAATACTCAACAAAATAGTTGCAAACCGAATACAAGAACACATCAAAGATATTATACACTACAATCACGGAGACTTCATCCCAGGCATGCAGGGGTGGTTCAATATATGGAAATCCATCAATGTGAACTACCACATAAACAAAATGAAGGAGAAAAACCACATGATCATCCCCTTATATGCTGAAAAAGCATTTGACAAAATCCAACATTCATTCATGTTTAAAGTCTTGGTGAGATCAGGAACACAAGGCACATACCTGAACACAGTAAATGCAATGTACAGCAAGCTTATAGTCAATATCATACTCAATGGAGGGAAACTTAAATCAATCCCACTGCAATGAGGGACAAGACAAGGCTGCCCACTCTCTCCATAACTCTTCAGCATAGTTCTTGAAGTCCTTACTAGAGCAATAAGACAAATAAAGAAGATCAAGGGGATACAGATTGGAAGGAAGAAATCAAAGAATCACTATTTGCAGATGATATGATAGTATACCTGAGTGACCCCAAGAATTCTACCAGGAAACACCTACAGCTAATTCACACCTTCAGCAAAGTGGCTAGACACAAAATTAACTCAAAAAAATCAGTAGCCTTCCTGTATACAAAAGACAAAAGGGCTGAGCAAGAAATTAGTGAAACAACACCCTTCACAATAGCCACAAAGGTCATAAAGTACCTTGGTGTGAACCTAACCAAGCAAGTCAAAGACTTGTATGAAAAAAATTCCCAGTCTCTGAACAAAGAATTAGAAGATATCAGAAGATGGAAAGATCTCCCATGCTCAAGGATAGGCAGGATTAATATAGTAAAAATGGCCATCTTACCAAAGGTAATCTACACATAAGATGCAATTCCCATTAAATTACCAACACAATTCTTTACAGACCTTGAAAGAAAAACTCTCAACTTCATATGGAACAACAAGAAACCCAGAATTGCTAAAACAATCCTCTACAGTAAAAGATTTTCTGGAGTTATCTCCATCCCTGATCTTAAGCTGTACAATACCAAAAACTGCATGGTACTGGCATAGAAACAGACTGGTGGATCAATGGAATCGAATAGAAGACCCTGAAAAAAATCCACACACTTTTGTATACCTGATTTTTGACAAGGATGCCAAAACCATTCAATGGAAAAAAGAGAGAATCTTCAACAAATGGTGCTGGTCTAACTGGATGTCTACATGTAGAAAAATGCAAACAGATCCATACTTACCACCCTGCACAAAGTCCAAGTGGATCAAAGACCTCAACATAATGCCAGAGACATCAAATCGGTTAGAAAAAAAAGTTGGGAAGAGCCTTGAACTCATTAGCACAGGAGACAACTTCCTGAACAGAACACTAAGAACACAGGCTCTAAGAGCAACAATAAATAAATGGGACCTCATGAAACTGAAAAGCTTCTGTAAAGCAAATGACTCTGTTGTCAGAACAAAACGACTGCCTACAGATTGGGAATGGATTTTCACCCACCCTATATCTGACAGAGTACTAATATCCAGTATATATAAAGAACTCAAAAAGTTAAAGAGCAACAAATCAAATAATCCAATTAAAAAATGGGGTACAGAGCTAAGCAGAGAATTCTTAATAGAGGAATATCAAAGTAGCAGAGAAACACTTAAAGAAATGCTCAGCGTCCTTAGTCATCAAGAAATGCAAATCAAAACTTTCACTTTACACCCATCAGAATGGCCAAGATCAAAACTCAAGTGACAACACATGCTGGAGAGGCTGTGGAGAAAGGGGAACCCTCCTACACTGCTGGTGGAAATGTAGACTTGTACAACCACTCTGGAAATCAATCTGGCTCTTCCTCAGACAACTAGGAAATAGCGCTTCCTCAAGATCCAGCCATAGTACTCCTAGGCATAGATCCACAAGAGGCTCAAGTACACAAGAAGGACATTTGCAAAACCATGTTTGTAGCAGCTTTATTTGCAATAGCCAGAAGCTGGAAACAATCTAGATGCCCCTCACCTGAGGAAAGGATAAAGAAATTGTGGTAATCTACACAATGGAATATTACTCAGCAATAAAAAACAAGAATATCATGAAATTTGCAGGTAAATGGTGGGAACTGGAAAGGATCATCCTGAGTGAGCTATCCCAGAAGCAGAAAGACACACACAGTATATACTCACTCATATAGGCATATAATATAGGATAAACCTACTAAATCTATACACCTAAAGAAACTAATCAAGAGGGAAGACTCTTGCTAAGATGCTCAATACCTATCCAGAAAGGCAAAGAGGATGGACATCAGAAGAAAGAGAAAACAGGGAATAAGTCGGGCGACTGCCACAGAGGGCCTCTGAAAGGCTCTAATCAAACTGATATTCGAACCAAGTACCATGCATGGAGATAACCTAGGACCCCTGCACAGATGTAGCCCACGGCAGTTCAGCCTCCAAGTGGGTTCTGTAAAAATGGGAATATGGACTGTCTCTGACATGAACTGATTGGCCTGCTCTTTAATCACCTCCCCCTGGGGGGGGAGGGGAGCTGCTTTAACAGGCCACAGAGGAAGACAATGTAGCCACTCCTGATGAGACCTAATAGACTAGGATCAGAAGGAAGGAAAAGAAGACCTCCTCTATCAGTGAACTTGGAGAGGGACATGCGTGCAAAAGGAGGAGGAAAGGAGGGACTGGGATGGGAGGAGGGATTGTATTACAAGAAGGATACAAAGTGAATAAAATGCAATTAATAAAAAACTAAAAAGTAAGAATTGGATCCAAGATGACTGCCAGGAGAGGACACCATGTCTGAGGAGTAGGACAGCAGAAATAACGCAGCGACCAGGAGACTGAACTCTGGGACCTAAAACACCAGCAGTTGTGATTGCCAGGTGAGCGGAACTCCTACGGCGGGAAATCAAGTGGGAAAATCCTAGGGACACCCAGTTATTCCCCAGAAAAATCTCTGGGTGACCAGCGACGCACAGCTCTGATCTGAACGAGCAGCTGCGCTGGGGCGCCCGCAGCCCCAATACCAGACTGGGTCGCACAGCCTCTGGGCCAGACGGAGGAGGAACCGCATACCGTTTTGACTGACCTGCACACTGCGGGTCCGCCAATAACCACCTCAGTCCCTGTGTGAGTCCACAGGCCAGTCAGAGAAAGACCCGGCGGGCATACACCAGGCACACACCAATGGCTTCCCCTGGAAACCACCTCAGTCCGTGTGTGTGCGTGTGGGTACACGAATCAGACTGAGAGGGCCTAGGAGACCGTTTTGACTGGCCTGCACACTGCAGGGCGCACACTGCTCAGGCCCGTCAGCAACCACCTCAGTCCATGGGTGTGTGTGTGTGTGTGTGTGTGTCCACAGCCAGTTCTGCTTCTACCGGCGGGCATTCCAAATGGGAACTCATGAAAATGAAAAGCTTCTGTAAAGCAAAAGATACTGTTATCAAAACAAAACGACAGCCTACAGACTGGGAAAGGATCATTACCAATCCTGCTTCTGACAAAGGGCTAATATCCAGTATATATAAAGAACTCAAGAAGTTAAAAAGCAAGAGACCAAGTAATCCAATTTAAAAATGGGGTATGGAGCTAAAAAGAGAACTGACTGTAGAGGATTACAGAATGGCAGAAAAACACTTAAAAAATGCTCAACGTCCTTAGCCATCAGGGAGATGCAAATCAAAACGACCCTGAGATTTCACCTTACACCCACCAGAATGGCTAAGATCAAAAACTCTAGTGACAACGCATGCTGGAGAGGTTGTGGAGAAAGAGGAACCCTCCTCCATTGCTGGTGGGAATGCAAACTTGTACAACCACTCTGGAAATCAATTTGGCGCTTTCTTAGACAAT
>JAQQSO010003964.1:0-13164 GCA_028658305.1 Pachyuromys duprasi | reverse complement strand
TGGTGGACTTGGAGGGGGCGGGGAGGAGGGTGATGAGGGAGGGAGTGGGAGGGTGGGAGGGAATGAGGGAGAATGCTACGCCTGGGATGCAAAGTACCTAACCTGTGATTGATAAAAAAATAAATAAATTATAAAAAAACAACAAACCAGTGTGTTAGATTTATTAAAAACACATTTTAAAATTTTGTTACATTTTAGAAGCTAAGGGCTAAACATGCATTAGCATTCACCATATATCTAATAAAGTACATTTCATTCAATAATCTCAAATTACCGGACTTTATCCTCCTTGGTTACACAAAACTTTTTTTTTGAAATTATATTCTATGTTTGCATCTTTCAATATCATGTTGGAAGGATAACATGAGTAAGAGCATGGTGTTAAAATACAAATAACTCATTTTTAGACAAAACTACTTTTTTTTTTACATATCTTGGAATGTAGCCTTACAGATAAATAGGAATATGATAACTTACATGAGATAAATGGATGACTCTATGATGAAAAATAGTAAGAGTATTTTTAGAACTAACCTTATATACATATAATTCATCTCAATATTATGAAATAATTTAAAAATATAGCAATGGCCAATCACTCCGATTATTTTAGCAACCACTGTCTTAAACTCAAGGAACAAAGCGCAGGACAACATCTTTACTTTAGAACATGCCTTTTAAAAACTGTCACTGAGTCAAGGAAGTAACTTGGTAAAGATGGCAGTCAACTAGAAATAGAAACTGCTATTTAGCTCCTGGAATGAAGCCCTGGAATGAAGCTACGAGGCTACATTTTATAGACTTCCCTGGGTTATTAGCTTTATTGTGCAGATCATATTGATTTATGGAAAAGAATAAGCAATCTTAACTATTTCTTGGAGGAAATGATCAGTTATTTTCTATTGAAATCCAGGAAAAATATACAGTTCATTTAAATCCACAGATCCGTGTTGGTAATTTTCATTATACTAATTTGCAAATCTAATAACTCATCCCCTCATCTGGCACTTTCCCTTTCCTAGCAAAGCTGAGCAGTGCAGCCTTATGTTAGAGTGATCTCTCTCTCTTAGTTCTGAAATTTTTTTAACCTACTTAAGAACAGACAGGAAAATAAAGTGGTGAAAAAGAGTGTGTGGTTTGGTACTCTTAGTTTTGTTACATCGACCACTTTCTTAAGTTATGGACATATATTCACTGAAACTCACCAAGGGGCTAGATACTCATCAATATTAGAACATCACTCAGATATGTGAAGAAAACCATCCAGTTTTCTTTATTTTAGCACAGTTTCAGGCTTCAATATTTTAAGTTCACAGGATGAAAGAAAAGCTTAATTTCTTAGTTAAAGGAAATTTAGTTTTCTCCTGGTTACATTGGTGTTTGGGAGTGGCTTATCATTAAAGACTTTTCTTAGTTCTATATCATAGGTCCAAAGCTGTCAAAGAGCCTACTGCCACAAGGAATAGAAGGGAGAATGCCAAGGCATTTGTTGGTTTCCACTGTGGGTATGTTTAGGTGGTTTCTGGGCAGAATCTGTTCTTATTATGGTTCAGTTCATGCTGTTACTGGTAGATGGCTGTTAATGATTCTTGGTTTGTTCTGTGACATGGTCATGATAGAATTGTGGTCCTTTTATTTGGGTTGGTTCAATGATCTGCCATGATGCCCAAGTCTTACACTGAGCCCTTGATGGCAGTGATTTATCTGAAACAGCCTGAGATGTATTTTCTCATTTCCTTGGATGATACTTCTCTTAGTATTCTACTGCAGGATCATTTTTCTTCCCTCTGAAACAATCTTTTAAAAATACGATTACGTATATATGTGGTGTATGTGTGTATGTAATTTGTGTTTGTGTGTGTGTGTGTGTGTGTGTGTGCACTCTGCACCATGCACGTAGAAGTCAGAGGACAACTTTGTGGAATCAGTACTCTCATTCTATCATGTGCCTCTTAGGGATCAAATTCAAGTCATCTAGTTTGTCAGCAAGCACCCTTGCCTGATGAACCATCTCACCTGCCCAGTGGTAGAAGATACTATGAAAGTAAGATTGGGCAAGCTAGTTTGCAAATGTCGCCTCTTCAAACACTGCTTTGCCTCCATTAGCAGGTTTTTGTAAAGGTCACATTGGGAATTCCGTCCTGCAATAAATGCTCTGTGCAGCAGGAGGCAGCACTGGGCACATGTACAAATGCTAAGGTAGTGGTGTGGTCAATGAGCAGTCTTCAAATGTGGATACCAGTTGTATGTTAGCAGTGTTGCAATGTTAATTGCGAAGGGAAGCAAGAGACTTCGTATGTTGATGGAACACAAGCTCCCACTCTGGAGCAGGTGGGTTGAGGGGGAGATTGATGGTTCGTGGAAAGACTCCATTCTAAAGTAAAAGTCCAGTGCTACCAGGTGGGTTCATCAAGGCCTTTGTACCTGAAGGAGTCATTAGTATAGTGACGCAACATTGATTCACAGCAAGGGTAACATACTGTCTTTGCAAACCTCATATAAGCCTCAGGGCTTCCACATTCTCTCTTATGGAAGATGCTCAAGTACTCGTGATAAGCTGTAGGTAGCATCATTTATGGGAAGAATGGATTTAGGAGTCAGGTGGAAATAGAGGTTCACATTAGATGTAACATTGACCTTGTAACATAGGACCTTGACTGTCATATTCATTTAGAAAGTTGAGATTTTTGCCTCATAATTAAATCTTAGTGAGAATTATTGATAAAGAGGTGGTTTTTGGATCCTGTCTGGCATAAAATAGATAGTATTACTCTTCCATTTACTGATATCACCTCCCCACTGTGATACACTTAGAAACTCACCTCCGTTCCTGGCCCTAGAACATCTCAGATAGAATGATGCTAACGAATTCATCATCTTTACTCTTAAATCGTCTTTGCCCTGTTTGCTGTTTGAATTATGATATCATTGAGGGGAATGAAGGAGTTGGCCTGGTGTAGCTGCCTTGAGAGGCACATGTCATGTTTGTTTGTTTGCTTGCTTGTTTTTAGGTTAGAATCAGTGTTTCTGGAGCACCACATGCCTTTCAGTTCCTGAGAAACCAAGGCATTCCCTCAGGCAGTAAAGCATCCAGGCCTCCTGTGTTTCTCTGTGTTCCTTAGAAGTCAGTGAAGCATGTAGAATATTGGCTGGACAATTCGTTTTAGACATCAATCTTGTATACCTCGTTTAGCACCCAAACATCCCTGTTCCCTGGCAACTATAAGTGTACTGATCGTGGCAACTTCCATTATATTCTGTTTCTGATAAAAGTATGAAATGTTTGATTACTTGCAACAAGCTTGTCTCAGCCCCGTCTTGCTGACACCCCTACATCCGGCTTCATTGGCATACCACATAGGTAGCCTTGGCCTGGTAAGGAAGTGCTGGCACTTAGACACCACCATGCTTCTAGTGAATTTGCAGCATGACGGCTTTATTTCTTTTCTTTTCTTTTAATTACATTTTTATTTTTTTTAAATATTAGTTACAGTTTATTGACTTTGTATCCCAAATGTAGCCCATTCCCTCATTCCCTCCCAACCCCACCCTCTCTCCCTCATCTCCTCCCTGCCCCTTTCCAAGTCCACTGATAGGGGAGGTCTTTCTTCCCTTCCATCTGACCATAGCTTATCAGGTATCTTTAGGACTGGCTGCAATGTCCTCCTCTGTGGCTTAGCAGGGCTGCTCCTCCCTTGGGGGAGGGGGGAGGTCAAAGAGCCAGCTGTTGAGTTTATGTCAGAAATAGTCCCTGTTTCCCTTACTAGGGAAAACCACTTGCATACTAAGCTACCATGGGCTACATCCAAGCAAGGATTCTAGGTTATATCCATGCATGGTCCTTGGTTGGAGATACAGTCTCATAAAAGAGCCTTGTGTCCAGATATATTTGGTCTTTGTGGAGCTCCTGTCCTCTCCAGGTCATACCAACTCCCCCTTCTTTCATATGGTTTCCTGCACTATGCCGAAGGTTTGGTTATGAGTCTCAGCATCTGCTGTGATACCCTACTGGGTAGAGTGTTTCAGAGACCCTCTGTGGTAGGCTCCTGTCCTGTTACTTGTTTTGATTTCATTGTTTTTAATTGCTGGTAATATTCCATTGTGTATATGTACCACAATTTCTGTATCCATTCCTCAACTGAGTTGTTTTGAGCTTCTGGCTATAACAAATAAAGCTGCTACCAACATTGGTTGAGCAAATGTCTTTGTTGTATACTTGAGCATCTTTTGAATATATGCCTAGGAGTGGTATAGCTGGATCTTGAGGTAGGATTTTTCCTAATTGTCTGAGAAAGCACCAGATTGATCTCCAAAGTGGTTGTACAAGTTTGCATTCCCACCAGCAATGTAGGAGGGTTTCCCTTTCTCCACAACCTCTCCAGCATGTGCTGCCACTTGAGTTTTTGATCCTAGCCATTCTGATGAGTATGAGGTGAAATCTCAGGGTAGTTTGATTTGCATTTCCCTGATGACCAGGAATGTTGACAATTTCTTTTTTTAAAATTTATCTTTAATTACAGTTAATTAAAGCTTATTCACTTAGTATCCCAGCTGTAGCCCCTTCCCTCATTTCCTCCCAATGCCCCTCCCTTCCTCATCTCCTCTGAAGCCCTTCTAAAAGTCTATTGATATGAGAGGTCTTCCCCCTTCCATATGACCCTAGCTTATCAGGTCTTATCAGGTCTCATCAGGTCTGGCTGCATTGTCCTTCTCTGTGGCCTGGCCTGGCTGCTCCCCCCTCAGGAGGAGGTGATCGAAGAGCCAGCCACTGAGTTTATGACAGAGACAGTCCCTCTTCTTATTACTAGGGAACTCACTTGAATACTGAGCTGCCATGGGCTACATCTGAGCAGGGGTTCTAGGTTATATCCAAGAATAGTCTTTGGTTGGAGTACCAGTCTCAGAAAAGATCCCTGTGCCCAGGTATTTTGGATCTGTTGCTCTCCCTGTGGAGTTCCTGTCCTCTCCAGGTCTTAATATCTCCCACTTCTTTCATAAGATTCTCTGCACTCTCTCCAAAGTTTAGTTATGAATCTCAGCATCTGCTTTGATACCCTGCTGGGTAGTGTGTTTCAGAGGCCCTTTGTGGTAGGCTCCTGTCCTATTTCCTGTTTTTTTCCTTCTTCCAATGTTCATCCTGTTTGTCTTTCTGAGTGAGGATTGATCGTCTTACCCAAGGTCCTCCTTCTTGCTTTGTTCCTTTAGGTGTACAGATTTTTGTAAGCTTATCCTATATTATATGCCTAGCATCCACTTATAAATAAGTATATACCGTGTGTGTCTTTCTGCTTCTGGAATACCTCACTCAGGATGATCTTTTCGAGATCCCACCATTCTTTAAGTGTTTTTCTGACATTCGATATTCCTCTATTGAGAATTCTTCCCTTGATAAGTCTATAATGCCCAGTAGTCCAAACACTAATCTGGATTTTCTGTGAAGATAAAGGTTTTTTTTTGTTATTAAAGTGTATTTTCAGTTGACTTTAAATTATTATAGATAATTTGTGTGACTCTGATTTTTCAGAGGATTTAAGAACATATCTGAGGCTTTCTTGTGGCAAATCTGTCTGTTTTATCTATTAATTTTTAAAACCTTTATTTATTCTTGTGGGTTTCATGTGACATGTGTACAATGAAGTGTAATCATATCCACCCTCCCACTTACCTGTCTCCCTCAGCACTGTTTCTTGTCTGATATCGGAAATGGGAAAGGATCCAGAGCCTGGCATCATGAACACCCTTGGGCTGAATTATGAGCTAGCAGAGTCAAATGTTCTTTCTTGTAGAGGAAGTTTTTGTTTATTAAAAAAAACCCAGTTTTGGGGCTGGAGAGATGGTTCAGTGGTTAAGAGCACTCACTGGCTGCTCTTCCAGAGGTCCCGAGTTCAGTTTCCAGCAACCACATGGTGGCTCATAACCATCTATAATTTGATCTGATGCCGCCTTCTGGCATGCAGATAGACCACTTCATATCCATAAAATAAAAGAAGTCTTAAAAAAAAACCCAGTTACTTTGAGCTTTTGAAGGGAGGGATATGGGGAGGCTTTTAGTTTGTTCACAGCTGATAACTACCTTGTGTGGCTCAGAGGGTCATGGTTTTTGCCAGCTGTAGTTAGTTTAATTTTGAGGACTATGATAGGATATAAATACCAGAGCACAGAGAGGAGAAAAAGGATGCTTCGAGGAGACGGTTGGAAAAAGGAGAAGGCTGCCTGTTTGTGCTGCTGTGTTTGCAGTCTGCTGTTGCTCCTTTGCTGGACTGCTGGATATCCTGATGACTGAGATTGGTACTGCCCCAAAGAAACAAATGACTCAAAGTAGCCTGAAGAAGCCAAAGAGAATTCTGGACCCTACCCCCCACTAACCTTCTTTCTCTCCTACTTAGTGTTGGAGGGGGGTGGTGGTGGTTAGAAAGTATTAAGAAGGATAAGGGTTGAGGAAGGGAGAGATATAAGCAAAAGGAACCTAAATAAAATAGATAGAAAGTAATGCACACACTCCCTGGATGCTGGATTTAAAGAAAAATAAAATAAAATCAGGGTGAAGAATTTTTACTTATGAGGAAGTGGCCTTTTGGCTATCTGAATAACAATAAAATAAAATATGACAGGGTGTTAAGCATGTCCCATGGTCCAAGTATCTATTATGTTATATCACAGTTTCTAGTCCTCACACATCAATGGCTTATGCTGTTCCAGTTCAACTGGCCTCATTTTCTAGTATTGGATGTTAAGGAAAAAATGTGAAGCCATCACACATCTGAAATTCCAAGGTCACTCTGTGAAGGTTTCTGATCTTCACTGTTCTCATCCTGGAAGCTCTGTTTAGGAGACAAACTCTGAGGGAAATGGCAACACCTACTCCCTAAAGTCAAGTCACTTCTCAACAAACTACTTTGGTTCTCCAGTGTTTTGTTCTCAGTCCTGGTCCCTGCCTTCCATCATATCCCTTTTACAAAAGAATTTCCTAATGTGCCCCTTCAACATGGAGGAGAATGTTCTGGAAGAAGACACAGAGCTTAAATACAGGTGAAAAAATTGGTAACTAAGCTCTGTGTTCTTGCTTCTTTATGTAGCCAAGTTAAGAGTTAGGTCTATGTGACTCAGGAATCATTTTAGAATTTTATCTGAACTTAGCAACTGCAAAGAAAAAAGAATAGAGAAATAACGTGGAAGTTCACTACTAAAATAAATGAAAATACGTGATTACTAAAACAAAGAGGAAGATATGGACAGTGATTAAGAAATGAATTAACTTTTCATAAATGCCATATGAGGATCTGGAGTTTGAATTTCTGTCTTCTGTGTTAATATTTTCTGTGAGCCAGTTTTCTAAGGAGCTATAAGTCATATGTCTAAGGTCAATGTTTCAATCTCCTAGGATTTCGCAGAAATCACCACTCAGTCTTTTAAGTGAATATAACATTTTGAACATCGGTTTTATCAGCTTTAGTCAGCATTTAGTGGGCTTAATATAGTTTATAAGTGAATAAAAAGCATAGCACATCTTCAGTTCTACAGAAGAGAAAATCAACTCATGAAAGATTAGACAATAGTAATTTCTTTCTAGTGACAAATGTTTGAAGATATGTCATGCAAGACTTGGGTAGCCACTCTGCCACTCACAAGGAGCCAGATGTTGTATGCTTTTGGCCTTACCATATAGAGTTTGGTTTCTGTTCTTAATTCATAGATTAAAATGGCAGCTATGCTAGCTATCCTGGGCAACAGGACAAAGAAGTATATCTTGTAGCTCATTCATGGTCTCTTTTAAGGACCATGTCTTCCAAGCAAGTTCATACAGTACATTTTACATGCCAGCATTCAATATATAGTTCCACATGACACACGTGAAAGGAGTCAGGGACCATTTGTTTAGTTGCTGCAGTATTCCCTTGAGAATAATGAAGAGAGCTTGATCTGTGCCACACATTTCTGTTTAAGACAGCATTAACCAAAGAAAGACAGAAATATTAGATATTCTGATTTATAGAGAGGGAACCACGAAGGAATTCTTACAGTTCCGAGGCCTAATTACACAGCTACTCTCTCAGTCATGGCAATAAAGATGAGGGTGTGTGTCTCAAGACACTCTCATGGGAGTAGAAATAGAGATGAATTTTGAGTAGCTGCATAAGGGATGAGAGCTTTGTATAGTGCTAATGGACTAAAAGGGAAACATGATGTTATGCTGAGCAGACATAGGAAGGCTAATCTTCTTTCTCTTTCTCTTTAGGGGAGTATTCCCTTGTGAGACTTTGCATGAATTTCCATTTTCGTTTCTTTCAAAAAATTGCCATCTCATTTTGTTATTGACAGAAGTTTATATAGATTAAGCTGGAGGTTTCAGGATTTACATGGTCTTAATGTTCGTCTGCTGAGAGACGCTGCAATCAAAGCAAACGTCTGGGTGCTAAGATATTCGAGACGACAGAATCCAGTAGAGGCCATTTTTGTGCTAATAGAGATACGCAGCTTATCACAGATTTCTTAAGGTTTGCATGAAAAATTCAGATTTGGAAATTTTCTTACAGAAGTTCATCGATGTTTGCGGGCAGCTAAGAAAGAAAGAATCTGTAATAATTAGTACCAATTTTCAACTCGATTGGGTTGAAAGGTACTTAGGAGTATAGGGAAGTACAAGCCTGCTTGTGTTTGTAAGGATAGTTCTGAGAGATATGACTCGTGTGTGTGTGTTGTGTGTGTGTGCGCGCACGCATGTTTATGGGAGCACGTGTGCAAACCCATAGTGTGGGTGTCCAAACGCAGAAAAGGAAAAGCCAGTGCATAGGGGTCCTTTCTCTCTGCTTTCCGGCTACCACGATGTGAACTCTTCTCCTCCCCCACTCTTTCTGTCGCAATTGACAGAAACTCCAAGAGGAAAGAAATCATCTTCCCTCTTCCACGTTGTTTACAGCAGTTTTTCCATCACAGTGGTCCGGAAGTAACTAACGGAACTCTGACATCATTCTTATCAAACGGTCATAGCTTTATTCTAGGACTTTGCTTCAATAGCATTTTAATGTTTTCGTGAACCTCCTCAAATAAAATTTGAGAATAAATGAAAAATTTAACAATTGACCAATAGCTTCATTAGAAATTCAGACTTGACACATTTTCTCATGCCCAAAAGAAATTATCTTGACTTGACTTGGTAAATGGCTTTTCTCTTTTCTCCAAAATGTTTTCTTTTTGAATTTTGAGGAAGTAAAGCAAAATAGTATAAAAAGAAATAAAAATGAAATGAGGGAATTCTGAATTTGAAAGAATAAAGTAAAGCTATAATCATTAACAAAAAAAACCAAGTAAATTTTTATACCAGGTAAAAAGCATATTTTATAACAGAATTAAGTAAAGTATATATTATCAAAAATGAGTAAAAAACTTAGATGTACAAACACTGTAAAATAAATGTCTACCAAAATTTTTGACAAACAACTTCACGTGTTTCATGAAATAGAAAATTTCACACCATTTTGGTTATGTTTATGTGAATACTTTTAAGTGACCCTAGTGGTAATCTATAAGGTGGGTGCAGGCAGCATATGGCATTCATTAAATTTAAGTGTGACTTAGTAAATGACTTGATTTGTGAGATACACTTTTAAATATTCATATTGGTTTTATAGAATGCACATGCAGCATATACGGTTACATTCATATTATTATATGTGCACATTCACACATATTGCATGAATGTACACGCATATCCTTATGATGATCAGTTTGTTGCGAATTGTCTTCCTTACAGTCATTTAGGCCAGTCTCCTTGTTAAAAGCAATCTATTAGTGTTTCTGTTTTACTGGGTGAATGTGTGTATGTGGGAGTCATTACTATAGTATAGCTTCTGTGTCCCTGTGCTGACAGAATATTTCAGTTGTGTTTTTTGTTCCTGAGATAAGAAATGACCACAGCTTACAATGAAAATTATTCTGACAGTCTTACAGTTGCTAGGAAGAAAAATAATGAATAAATTCTAAAACTTTATTCCTTTTAGAGCAGACCATTGGGTCAAATCAAAGTTTTGCATACAGTTAATTCTTTCTCATGTAATATATGGAACTCCCTTTTCTCCTTGATTTTTGCCATGTGTATTATAAACTTACTTGTTTCCTATATTTTTAAAATTCTCTAAAGACAATTTTTAGTGTGTGTGAATGCATGTGTGTGTGTGTGTATGTGTATTTGTATTACACAGTTGCCATGACATGTGTTGAAAGGTCAGTGGACAACCTTCAGGAGTCAGTTTTCTTCTTCTATTGGGTGAATCGTGGAGACTGAGCTCAGGTCACCAGGCTCTCCTTGTCCCCTCCTCTTCTTTCCATCTAGTAATCTTTGATCTCAAGAAGCTCTGGGTTAAGTGCTCAGTTCTGGGTGTGTATTTCTCCTACAATAGCAAACAGTCTGCCTTCTGCTTCCAAAGAAGTTTTAATATATTCTCTAATTTTTGGCTAATCATTTTCCAGTTATAGATGTAAATTTCTTTTAAAAACCTCTCTAAATACTAGTGAGTGACATACTCCCAATTCCTCCAAATTTCCCCTGACTTATTTGAAAGATCATGATAGAGGTAAGAGTTCTTCAACTCTTTCTAAATTTGCTTAGCCTGTAGGCTCATGGCACTCAAAAATCATTTTTTAAATTGAAGAGTCTCTGAAAAAATAGAACATAAATATTGTGTGTAAATACTTACTTCTGCATACTCATGGGGTCCCGAGAGGATACAGACAGAGTGTTACCTCACACCACAGCCTTCCTTAGATCTGGATGCACAAAACTTTGTTTTTACTCCTCTCACAAACCTAGAGCATATTGAACACGGTAAGTAAATGACAAAGAATTGGTTCGATTTTATCGATAACATTCAGGAGCAATTCAGGTTAGCTCAGAGTAGGACAGTTCCTTCCTTTCTTCCTTCCTTCTTTTCTATCTTCCTTCCCTCTTTCTTTCCTTCCTTCCTCCCTTCCTACTCTCCCTCTCTCTCCCCTTCTCTTTCTTTTTTCTTTTCTTTTGGCTATTTGAGACAAGATTTCTCTGTGGAGCCCATGCTGTCCTGGAACTTGCTCTGCAGATCACATTGTCCTGGAACACAGAGATCTGCCTGTCTCTATCTCCCCAGCGCTGGGGTTAAAGGTGTGCACCACCACTGCCCAACATTAGAGTAGGGATTTCTTGACCTTGACTTTTTTCTTTAGAAATAATTGAAATTAATTGTTAGGAAAGTCGAATTTTCACAAGATTTTTTTCCCAATCCAAACTGTATCTGGCATTATTAAATGTATTTTCATAAACAATCATGATATTTCAGGCAGGGCATGGACATATAATTGTCAACAATATGCAAAATCTTTTAAACTCTCTTGTACAGAGCATCCAAATGAGAAAGACAATATCAAATTCAACAAAGTCCTTATGTGATACTCTGCACAGGGGACATTTAGGGAGGGGGTTTTCAGTTCACATAAGTACACTATTTAAGAGCTTTTCATAAGTTTACTCTCAACTTTTGAGAAATGAAATAAAAATGGTGGAATTATCAGTTTCTGAAAAGTGGTGTAATTAGCTGAAATTATCAGTACTTTGACTGATAACTTTGAAACTCCTACCCACCACATTTCTTGGCCTCTCTGGGAACTATACTTTTCTGTTTTGTGTGGTTGTGCATGTGTGTATGTTGTATTGGGATCCTCAGAAATGACTTAGAGAAACAGCTTAAAGTCCCATGGGTTCTGTAGTTAGTTACCCATAATACTATTCCTCTATGTGAGGATTCTGTTACAGAAAGAGACCTTCATATTGATAGTTTTCTGTTTTCCATCCTCTGAGATTCAACAATTTCAAGTATATATGATGGTTCAATATGGGTGCCAGCCAGTACCATCAGGAAATCCACTTTCCCTGGCCCTTTTGAATAAGCTGCCAGGTGTTTTATGGCAGCCATTCCTAACCAAGTTTGACTGTTCATGGTCTCATTGAACCTGAAAGATTTCCAGAAGAAATGCTTGCCTCAATGCCTCACATTGGCTGTGCTGTGTTTTTCAGAGAGGAATCCAAGGGAACAAGGAAGTTGGAAGGGCACAGTAGAATGAACAGTCTCAGTGTGGCCAGGCCAAATTAACTATAACCTTGTATCACAAAAATGAGGACATACAAACCGAGGCTTGTCTTGAGTCAAACTTGGTCTTCTTCATTTGCATGCTGGGAACCAGAGCAAAGAGGAGAGGACCAATGTAACTGCAGTCATGGTCCTCTGTCTTGTGGGAAGAATTTTCCTTCTGCCCTGACAACTGCTCTTTTGTGTAGACCCAATAGATACAAGCTTGTAAAATAAACTTGTATTTTCTACTTATACATGTGAAAAAAAGAACAACGGAGACTTTTATTCTTTTCTGTTCCTAATGTAGAAACTTAGGGAATAAATTAAGTGATCTTCAGGAGATTTATATTAACATGAACATGTACTTTTTCCTCGGCATACTGGGTACTTTCATTGATAAATTAGTTCTCTGCTTACACTTCTATATCACAAAACTCATTAACTGAAATTAAAAGTTAAAGATGTCTTAGTAGGACTATGATCATTTTTTATAGCTGTGAAGTGTTTAATATTGAGATTCTTTTTTTCAATTTTTTTATTTTATATTAATCACAGGTTAGGTACTTTGTATCCCAGCCGTAGCCCCTTCCCGCATTCCTTCCCTAATCCCCCTACCCTCCCTCATCTCCTCCCTGCACCTTTCCAAGTCCACTGATAGGGGAGGATCTCCTCCCCTTCCATCTAACTCTAGGTTATCAGGTCTCTTCGGGAATAGCTACAATGTCCTCTTCTGTGGCCTAGCAAGGTTGCTCCTCCTTTGGGGACAGGGAGGTCGAAGAGCCAGCCATTGTGTTCATGTCCAAAATAGTTTCTGTTCCCCTTACTAGGGTACCCACTTGGGAATTGAGCTACCATTTGCTACATACAAGCAGGGGTTCTAGGTTATAACCATACATGATACATGGTCCTTGGTTGAAGAGACAGTCTCATAAAAGAGCCCTGTGCCCTGCTATATTTGGTTCTTGAGGAGCTCCTGACCTCTCCAGGTCATACTAACCCCTCCTTCTTTCTTTTTTTTATTAATTTATTTATTTTTATATCAATCACAGGTTAGGTTCTTTGCATC